>KL647289.1:7755875-7812778 GCA_000727475.1 Sarcocystis neurona | reverse complement strand
GCACCAGCAGCACCAGCACCAGCAGCACCAGCACCAGCAGCACCAGCACCAGCAGCACCAGCACCAGCAGCACCAGCACCAGCACCAGCAGCACCAGCAGCACCAGCTCCAGCAGCACCAGCTCCAGCAGCAGCAGTATCATCGGCGGCAGCACCACCGGCAGCGGCAGCGTATACAAGCTCTTCTTTAGTAGCTTCGGGACTTGCGTTACCAGCACTGCGTACTGCTGTTACAGCAACATCTGCGGCAAGGGAGGCTGCGGCAGCAGCCGCCGATGGCTCTGTATCTGCTTTACGATCAGCGCACTGCCGGGGACAGGGAAACGACACTTTTGCATCCTTGAAGGGCAGCAGCAGGCGCAGCCGCAGCAGAAGCAGCGCTAGCGGCAGCAGCAGCAGGAGCGCCACTAGCAGCAGCAAGGCCAGCAGCGGCCGGCAACGCACTGCCAAGGCGACGATTGAGATTTTCAAGGTGCATCTGCGGGTGTTGAACCAGCGGCTGCTCCTTGACCCAGTACAGCGTTTGCTGGGTCAGCAGTTGCAGGGCCTGAACCTGTTGCTGCAGCGTACGCAGCAGCAGGTGCTGCGCGTCTTGAACAGAGACGTTGACAAAATACACTTCGTCCACTTTTACGGTGTGGGCCTCTGCTGCTGCCTGCTGGCGCTTCTCGCTGTTGCAGCACAAGGGCAGCAGGACGCAGCGCCCATGCAGCAGGAGCAGGAGCAGCCGGTCAAACCGCACCACCAGTGGGAGCAGAACGAAGATCAACAGCAGCAACAGCAATGGAGAGCCAGAGTCACCATTGCGCTCGCAGCATTCACGTTCCACGTCGCTCGCAGGCTGCTCGAGCAAATTTTTCTTGTCGGCGTGCGCTCCTCTCTTCGCAGCAGTGCATGCAGCGGCAACCCCCACAGAAGCGACTGCAGCAGCAGCAACAACAATATCAGTAGTAAAAGGAAAAGCAGTAGCAGGGTGTACCATAGAAGCGACAGTGGCAGCAGCGTGAACAGCAACGGCAGCAGTACAAGCCGCGTTGAAAGCATGACCGGCGACGCCGACATCAGGGGCTGCTCAAGCAGCAGCGGCTGCACCAGCAGCAAGGAGTGCGACACCAGCACGAGGAGGAACGAGGACAAGCCCCCCAGAAGGGTCGATCAGATCGCCTGTGCGACTGTCAAGAACAGCAAACGTAACCCCACCAATAGCAGCAGCTGGTGTCTTGCCAGCCCCTCTGGCTCCGGCTGCTTTCCCAGCAAAGGCGCCAGCAGCAGCAGCTGCAGGAGTTCCCACACCTGCCTGGACGCCTACGCCAGCAGTAGCAGCAGAAGCAGCAGGACGGACTACAGCAGCAGTATCACCAAAGCCGTCAATGCCGGCCGCAGCCCCGGTGGCACCACCAGTCGCAACGGGGGCGCCGGCAGCAGCAGCCGAGAGAACAGCCGCATTGTCTGCGACATGTCTGTGTGCACCGGCAGAGCAAGCAGCAGCGGGCCGGTGCAGGCGTCGGGCGGCGACGGCCATCTCACCAGCAGCAAGACTGGCGAACAATGCGTCAGTAGGGAGACCGACAATGCTGGCACCAACGAAAAATGCAGACGACCTCTGCAGCGGAATTACGGAGAAAAGGCGAATTCTCCAAGAACTTCAACCATGTCTTTTGCTGCTTATGTTTTCGGCCTTGCGTAAGCTCCCTGTTGTTGACTAGGTGGTTCTCCAGCGGGGCAGCTGCTGAAGGCCACTTGCTGCAGCGTGGTTTCTTCTGGTGGTGGCACTACCATCCCGTACACTTGTTGCGTGACGTTCTCTGTTCCCAGTAGCTAGCGCTTCCCTCTCGTTTGCGGAGCTGCTGTTGCTGCTGCTTCATGGAATAAGAAGCTGCAGTTCTGCAGTTGTTGTACACGATGTGTGGAACATTCTTCGTCATGAAGCCTCCTCAGAGGATTTGAGTCTGCCGATGTTGCTGCGGAGAAGAAGCCTTTTTCAACGCGCGGTACTGCGTCTGACTCTCTCTCGCGGTGTCAGCTGCTGCTGCAGATGCTGTTGAGCCGCTTTTGGTGCTGCAGTGGGGCCGCTTCTTTCGCAGGCACTCGTGCTGCTGCAGGTCTGCTGCTTCCGCCTCGGTCTACGCCGCCTCGCGTGGGCTACAGTGGTGACGCCCCGCTGCAGGAGTGGGTGTGTACAGCTCCTGCTGCTTGCTTCTATCGTCAGGCACGCACCAGCCTTGCTACGTTAGAAAATGCTGCTGCGCCCCTTGGAGATGCATGCCCTGCTGTTGTTGCTGTTTCTCTCACATGGCTAACTCCTGTGCTACTGCTGCCGCGGGGATGTTGCCGCTGCGTTGCTGCTGCTGTTGCTGTCTTTTGTCAGAGATCTGTCACCTATCTACTCGTAGCTGTCTTTGGGGATACATACATCGACCACAAAACTCGATTAGGCGTAAACCTATTCGACACAGACACGAATACTCTTTTGTTCCTCCCTAACTATTGTCGAAAAGCAATCTCTCAAAAATGTTCGCTTGCACGTCTCCGAGCGTCTAAGTCCACTTACTAGATCGTCTCTGCTTGCTACTGGACGCACGTTCTGCTGCAGCTGCTGCACCCCGTGTGGGTCTGCGAGCAGCTCTTTGTCTGACGACGCTTCTGCTGTTGGCGCTCCTGCAGCTTGTTACTGCTGTTCTTGCCGCTGCTGCTGCCGCCTATGCGGTGGAGGACGGCGTTGCTGCTGTTTCCAGCTTCTGCGCAGCGCTCCTGTCGAACACACGCGTTTGTTGTCGCATGGTGCTACCCTCGCTGCCTGTCCTTGACATGCTGCAGCACTTGTAACTTGCGACTGGACCACTGTTGTTCTGGCGTCCCCCTCTTCGCTGCCCCTTCTCGAGGATACATGCCGCGCGCGTGTGTGAAGATTCTCCATCTGCGGTGTACAGACACCGGAGAGCCCTCTCCTCCTCGGCTTTTGTGCACGAGAACAGGGTGCTGATCTGGTTTCCATACCTGGCCGGTGACCTACGGTCTGCGTCCACCGGGGGAAGCCCGGTGGAACGTTCTGCTTCGAGAGCACTTCTTTGCCTTTGCGTGTCACCTATGACATATTCTGCTGCCTCTTGTTGCTGTCCTGCTCGGTGCTGCTTCAGGTTCTATATCGCCACTCCGCTAGCTTTCTTTCTGGCGGCGGTTCAACACTCTTCTTCGGAAGGTGGTAGTCTTTGTTGCAGCACTTCTAGCAATGTGTACGACGGCCGCTGCTCCCAGGAGGCGACGGCCGGCAGCAGCAGGAGCAGCGACGCCTGGGACTGCTGTAGTCACGCAGAAGCGTGCAACAGCAGCAGCACCGCTAGTGACTTCGGGCTTGCCCGCTTCGTTGGTGGCCACGCAGACAGAGGACGCCGACGGGAGCCCCACAGCCACATCCCCAGCGGCAGCAGGAGGGGCAGCGGCAGGGGCAGGAGCAGCGCTAAGAACAGCAGTAGCAGAGTTAAGAATGGTCCGGGCAGAGAGAAGATGCATATGGGTGGAGACAGAAAAAGCCAGGCAACTTTCTTCAGGCGTATGCGGCAAGCAGGAACTCAAGCAGCAGGACACGTCACGCGTCATTTTTCACCCGAAGGATTTGCGGCTCCTGTCAAGACGGACGGAGAAACTGTCCCACTGCATGTCGTGCTGCTGCTGCTGTCCTTCACGGGCCTCAATCTGCTCCAGGTAACGTGTCCGAAGGGGGAGTTGTCCAGGGGAATCTGCTGGTGTTGCCGCTGAATTCTCGCTGCTGAAGAAACGACGCCACTGGTTGTTTTGTGTGCTCCTGCGGGGGCGCACCTCTCTGTCACTCTGTGCAGACACTTTCCCTCGTTCTGCTGCTGCTGCTGTGTGTGCTCCTCCTGCTACGGCAGACGCTGGGCCCTCTGCTTCTTGTATTGCTGCATTAGTGTCAGCTGCTGCTACGGCAATTTGTGCTCCAGCAGTGAAGCTCGACAACGACACAGGGTGCGCGTTAGCTACTGCTGTGGTGACTCCCGCGAATGCTTCTCTCTGTCTTCGCGCGGCTCACCGGTGCAGTGGCTTACACACTGTTGCAGTGGTTCGTTCTCACGGCTGCGGTTACAAAACATTTTCCGCTGCTCTTCTTGGCCGAACTGCTATTGTTGCTATACTCCGCTCTTCGTCAATTTCTACTGCCGTCCCAGCTGCTGTTCGCGTGTGGATATATATTTTCTGCAGCTGCCGAGACCTGAGCTCAGGTTTAGAATGGCGCAAACAGATGGGTGTTGCGGCTATGTTGCGTACTGCTATTGCTGTTGCTATTCTAACTTCTGCTGCCATTCTTGTTGGTCTGACGGGTGCTGCTGTTTTGCTCGGTCCTGTTGCTTTTGCTGTTGTGGCGTCGGCCGCTGGTGGTAGTGCTGCGCTGGGGCTGCCTTCGTTACTTCTGTACTGGAGAAATGTCGCGCTGCTGCTCAAGTCGCAAGGGAGACGCCGTTGCTGCTGCTGCTGCTCGCCGCGCCTCTGCTGGCGTTGCTCGTACTCTCTTTGGTGCCCACCAGGTTTTCCGCACGGCTGTCACTCGTGCTGCAGCTGCTGCTGTCGCCGCTGTAGCTGCTGTTACTGCGGCTGCCGCCGCTGCTACTACCGCTACAGGTACTCCTGTTGTTGACACCGCTGCTGGTGCTGCTCTCGCAGTAGTGTTGCCGACTTTTGCTACTGAGGCGAGACTGCTGCCCGTGTGCTGCGCCGTCTCTGCAGTTAGAGGCGCACCGCGCTCTTGCGCGTTTGCGACAACAGGCTGCAGCTGGTGCGCTTCACTGCCAAGAGGGCGTGAAAGCAACTTCTGCGCAGTTACCTGCAGAGCAGCAGCGCGCTTGCGAGCAGCAGCAGCAACTGGGCGAGCAGCAGGCAGACGAGCAGCCGGAGAAAAGTCACGTGCCGCGTTTCCCACAGCAGCCCCAACAGCAGACGCCCTGCCCAACACAGCAGCAGCAAGAGTTGCAGCAGCGAAGAGACCAGGGGGAGCAGTTCCAGCAGCAGGAGAGGCCTACGCACCGGCACAGCATGCGTGTGGCTAGCTGCCATGGGAGACATGCTCTGACGCAGGCAGACGACGGCTGCAGCGACCAGGTGCTGCAGCGCATGCATTACGGACTGCCACAGGGAGCGTTGTTTCGTTATGTGAGCTGCCCTCACTACTTCGCAGAGCTTCTGCTCTACGTGCACCTCGCGCTGCTCGTCCCCTCCCCTACCATGTACGTGCACTCGTGTTTCATCGCACGGGGTATTTTATTTTATATTTGTGTGTGTGCATGCAACTGTATACATACACGTACCGATATCAACGTAGATGTAGATCTGCGTGTAAACGTGGATATTGATAGATGTAGGTGTCAGTACAAATACGTAGAAATATAGACGCAGAAGTAGTTGTACATTGATGTTGTGTCGCTGGCCAAACCCAGTGTACCACTGGCTGGCCGTTAGTTACAGATAAATACTTACGCACGGGGAAGCGTAGACGTCGACAGCTACACAGGTACATATGTATAGGTATTTACACCTACGGGACTATATATATATATACATGTGTCTATATGTATACATATTTGTAGAACGCGCATCAGTGGATCGTTAGAGTGCCAGCTACGGAGACCTGGCAGCTACGGCTGAGTCAGCGCCGTGGCGCACGGTAGTACCTACGCATGCGAGCAGATTAGCGCACGCGTCTGTCCGTCTGTCTACCTGTCTCAACAAAAGCATTTCCACAGGCGCACGTCAGTGACACCAGTGTATAGATCTACTTGTCTTCGCCTCGGCCAGATCCTTGTCTGTGGACGACTCATCAGTTGTGTCGGTCCGGTTGTTCTGCTGACTGCCTGACCTCTCTCCCTGCGTGTACACGTAGATATGTGCAAGTGTACATACACCTGCGCCAGTGTCGTCTCAGGGCTGAGACGATACAGGCTGTCGGCGTAGTAGATCGATAGGAGGTGGACAGCGTTGAGCGCCTGCGGCGCCTTATTCGGCGCTCTTGCGTCTGTGCTGCAGCAGCACGTGTTCTCCTGCGAACGTCACGGCCTGTACAAGTTTCTCCGAAAGCTTCGTGGCAGCAAGATACGCATGATACGTGCTCTACTGAGACTTTGTGCTGGGTGAAAGATTTTCGCTTAGGCGACAAGCACGCGCGTGTGGGAAGACGTGTGCTCGACCTCTCGAAAATGCCTGGAGGACCCACTCACTCCTGTGCGTTCCGCCTGCACACACTTGCACTGCATTTCGTTCAAACGCCAGCGCAGACGGCCCGTCCCAGCAGTGTGGGGTGCTGCGTGCGCCACCGCCTATGTGTGCCTTCTTGGAGTTCCCTCTACGGCGCCTTCTCATCTGTTCGATTTCGTCTTTTCAAATCCCTCGCGTTTTCCCTACGTTTGCCTCCCTGCCGGTCTGCATACCTGGGCGTCGCTCACGGTTCGTCCATCTGTCAGCACAACACCTGTACGCAAATTTGGGGATGACCACCCCCTGTAGCGGAGGGGGGAGAGCCGGAGGGATGTGAGTGTCTGCAGACGAAGAGGTCCTTGCCGAGGAAGACACTGATGCGTATCTGCTTCGGTGCTCATCTGCTGCTTGCTTCCGCGGGAAAAAACGCGGTGCTGCTGCTGCGGAGAGACGGCTGCTGCCCATGCGCTGCTCTTCCTCTGTGTGCTGCTGCCTGCTGTGGCTTGTGCTTCTTCTTCACCAGGCTTGCCTGTCTCGTCTGTGTCTCCGCGACGATGAGCGTGAACGGTCAGTAGCCCACGGCACCGGCAGCAACCTCGTCTCACTCAGCAGCCATCCATCCGCATGCGCAACAATAAGCTTGCTCCACGTGTGCCTCTGTAGACACGTGTCCACCAGGCAGTCTCCTCGCGGAGCACTGCGCGCGAGGCGGCTGCGGAGATGCGCCCCCCCCACCGGAGAGCGGTTCTGTTTTGCGTAGACTCACCTCTGCCTGAAAGATATATACCTGTGATACGTGCCGGCAGCAGCCGCCTTGTTGGAAGCGCAGGCTCAGCGAAGCCTGCCATGCGTGTACAGAACAGCGTTCACCCCTACACGCGAAAACTGCCAGTGTCGGCCTTCGTATACTGAGTTACATATACACGCTTGCACATATCTGCATACGTCTCCTTCCGTATTCGTGCATCGCCCATGTATATATATATATATGTGTATATGCTATATATAGCATATATATATGTACAAGCATGCACAACAGCTTGGTGGGTGTGCGTGGATAAAGGCCACGCTAGTGCTGAAACGCACCCATTTGTTTGGTGCACATGTATATCTTTACACGTAATGCAATTCTGTGCGTATCAAGTCTATCACCACGCTGTCTCTCCTTCTACTCTCCTCTAGGTACACATGTCCATAGCCACACGCTGGCGTGGATGTCACCATCGCAGGCGTCTACGCTATTACACCGCTGCACGTCACGCTTTATATTTGCCCCCCCCCTCCCAGGTGGCTCGCTAAGGCGACAGTCCTCACGAGTTGGGTGTCGGGCCGATATCTTGTGTCAATACCCGTGCTGCTGCTTGAACTAGAGTTCAAGGTCGACCTTCTGTGCATCAGCAGGACTGGACAGAAGAGGCCGAGGCTACGGAGAACACACGAGTGTCTGGCAGCGCAGCAGCTCCTGCTGTCTTATCGAACATAGAAGACGTTACAGTATACGTTCTAGACGTAATGTTGCCACTACGCGCGGGCACAGTGTGTGCAGCACCCAGCAGCTTGCACGGGCTGGCAGTGTCTGCAAAGCCTTCCATGAGGGTCTTCGAAATTTGTGAATACGGCACCGGTATGCAGAGACAGTAAAACAGAACAGTGCCCCTCAAGAAAGCTGCAGGCATTTGTCTGCTGCTTTTATTGCTGCTCTTGGCACAGCAGTAATTCTGAGCACCTGTGGATGTGTGACAACTGAGTAGTGTGTGTGTGTGTGTGTGTGTGTGTGTGTGTGTGTGTGTGCATGTCTGCGTACGTGTATGTGTACAGACGTGTGAAGAATTCTTTGCAAATCGACGTCCTTCCCTATTCCTGCAGGTCTGGTTTGTCTATGTGGCCCGCCAGTGTTTCTTTACGTGTCGTTCTTGCCTGCCTGTTCGAGTCGCGTGGCTGATTTATTTGAACCGTCTACACCAGAACTGATGCGTGTGTACGCGTGTGTGCTGTATGAACAGTCTACACATGTTTTGTCTGTCCACGCTTTTATGCGTATACATAGGTATATAAATATATATATGTATGTGTACCTGCGTGCGTGTAGGGGCGAGTGTGTGTGAGGAGACGCAACAGCGGATAGTGCCTTCTATTTCGTAATCCACAGGGACCTTCCTTGTGTATATTCTGCAGGTGTTTGTGATCCGATTGTGCGTTCTCGTCCGTGCAGCGTGGCGGTGCCACACCTGGTATCGTCTTGTGTTCGGCGATAGCTACCCCGCGTAAGCACACTGGAAGCAACAACACAGAAGCAGCAGCAGCGGCACGTAGGCATGGTGTTTACGGCATCGCACTCAGGGCAGCAGGTACGAACCAACTGCAGCAGCAGCAGCAGCTGTCTGCACAGCACCTGTCGGAGAGCTAGAGCAGCAGCACAGGAGCGGCCGTGGAACTCGAGCCGGAGCACCAGCTACTGCTATAGCAGCACCACAAACAACAGGACGCCATATTGCCATAGCCGCAGCAGCAACTTTTTTTCCGCACCAACCCTAGAAACGCACGCACTCGTCCGCATTTCTGCGTAGTTACATAACACGTTTCCATACTAATGCATACACAGTTCTATATATGCATGTATGTATACTGTGTATAATTCTATATATACATGCATGCATATGCATATATATGCGTGAGCATCCTGCTCATTAGCTCACATTTGTATGAGATCTTTTGTTATCCGTTCTTACATAAGAATACGAGTGTAATTGTCTGGTCTTGTTTCATGGCCCTTACTCTCATCTTTAACGTGTGCTCCTTCTGCGTGGGTGTGCTGCTGTCAATTGGTGCTCTGTGTACTGCAGAGAACGCAAGGGGCTGATTCCTTTTGTCTTTTGACTTTTCCCTTTTCATCCGGAAGCAGACGAACACAGTCGCAGCACAGAGATCATAGACAGACACGGTCGGCCGGTGCACGCAGGTGTGAGAAAAGTGCATCTTCGAGCCGGTGAACAAGGGTGGCTGTCGTACGTCTCTCTCACGGTGTCGTCCTTCGTACTTGTGTGCTCTGCCTGTTTTCATATTGGTAGGTAGATGCTTTCCTAGCAGCGCACACTCCGCGCACACAGACAACCGATATGATCTACATAATCCTTCCGAGCTATTGACCCACCAACACACCCAGCAGTGTGGGCACTGGACTAATCGGTGTTCCGCGTGAGGGCGTATAGAGGAGAATGAACGGCAGCCGGACTGCGTCACTTCTCTCTACAGAATTAACACGTCAAAGCGACACAGTTCTGCACAAGTCAAATTAAACCGAAAGGACGCAGCTGCGGGACTCTGGATAGTCGGAAAGAGATTTCCGGCAGGAATCTACGCTCTCTGGACCGCGCACGTCACTCATCGTCAAATTTGGCATTGCCTGACAAAACCTAGTCAGTCTTCTACACGTGTACGGATATGTTTATATGTGTGCAAACACATACAGCTAAATATATGTGTGGATATCTTGGCATATATACATGTATGTGTACATATGCGCGTGTGTAGCTGTCGGTGCGCACCACCCATACTGCTTGCTGTCTGACAAAGTATCCTTAGGACGAATGGCAGTTTTTTAAGGCAGAAAATCCTGCACCCTCACCACCTTCCGTGTGGCGCAGTTCAAGTCTTGTCCAGGGGCGACTTTTTCAAAAGTGAAATCTTACCCTATCGCCTGAAAAATCCACCACACCTGTCATATACGAAGAGATGTATTCTTATCGGTGGATCTCCATTGTTTAAAACCTCCGTTTTCTGCAAATACCGAGGGAATTTTACTTCAAAAAATGCGGTTTCTGGTCTCAGTGGTCGTGCCGGGGCTACGGGAGGAGGATGTCGGTGCCAACACGTGCAGAGGCGGGGAAATTTCCAAAGGGGATTTGTGCTCGTCAGGCGAGATACGTGCCTTTGCAAAACAATGCAAGTTCCAGCAGAACGACGAAAAAAATGCTTTCTGCAATACAGATAACGCATACGCGTTTTTTTCCTGTAAACGTTGGCATTCCGCGGGTTGTGGCTACACCGTTATTACACACGCCGACTAACTTCCGGCACCAGATTCAGAATTCTACGAAGTACAGCTGCCTCACCATCAACTGGTGTGTGTCCACGTTCTGTCTGAATTCGTTGGTGCCACGCAGCGACCCAACAACAGCAGCAGCTGCTTTTGCACCCACAGCTCTATTACTGTAACCTGCAGCCAATTGTCCCTGCATGCTCATCAGCAGGCGCTGTTTCAATCGACAGAGGATGGCTGCTGACTTGATACACGTGTGTGTGTATCTATTTATCTTTGTTGGTGATTACAAAATACGTGGGATACAGGTGTGGTAGGAGTTGTAGAGAAGCTTCCGTTGGCTCACAGTCGTCCTTTTCGACCATAGTGCTGACGCTAGGTTTGCTCCCACGTGAGAGCCGCCTGCTGCTCCCTTTGTTGCTGCGTCCGCGCTACTGGCGGGAGACGCTGTACCGAAGGTTCTAACTGGCGCTGCTGTTGACCAGAGTCCACTAGACAGTAAAGCGCTTGTCTTTTTCCTTCACACCCATACTTTATCTATCAAACAGATGTAACTCCTTTGAAGTAATGCACGCACACATAAGCTCATGTAGTTATAGTACGCGCACGCGTGCAACCGCGCACATATATGTGTGTGCGCGCGTCTGTATAGACGTGTCGATGTACGTGGGCGCATGTTCATATTTGACAGAGAGACACACGTACGCAAGACAATGACTATAAACAACGTCGGCTCACTGCTGGCGCCGGCACGCCTGCGTGTAAAAGTTGCAATTACTTCAGTCGCGCCGCACTTGCGGATGTGGGGGGCCTCCACAATGCCGCTTCGCCCAGCAGAATGTGATTCTGAACTACAGGCAGCAAAGAGGGGCAGTCGCGCCGCAGGCCTGCAGCGCCGATGCTAGTGGCGGTCTCTTGTGCGCCGACTTCAGACACTACAGTAGAAGGAGCCGTTGCTGCAAAAATAGCAACAGCAGGCAACCGCACTGCTCTATGGAAGCGGCACCACGACGGGTGCCGCCGGACCTGTGTACTGGGGCGGTCAGGCAAGCTCTCGCAGGACGCTTTCAACAAGCTGCAACAACTGTATGTTATCTAAATGGCTACTGATTGTTGGGTCACGCCAGATGGTGAGTTGCTGCTGCTGCTGTAGTGGCCAGAAGGCTTCCAGCCACTCGTGGTCCTGCGTGTGTTCGTGCTGTTGTTGTTGCGCAAGAGCTGCACGCCACTGCCGCAGAGCTTCACACAGGCGGGGTTTATGCGAACGGAAGACGCCAGCGGCAGCTCTTTGATCAACGCAGATGGTGCGCTGCAGCAGAAGCAGCAGCGCGGCAAAAGCGGGTCTCCAACCTGCATCACACCTCTGTCGTTGCTTTCTGCTGGCGCTGCTGCCGACGTCCTGTTCTGCGTGTTTCGCCTGCTTCTGTTCAAGTAGCAGCAAGTCGGGTGTAAGACGGCTGCTGAGCAGCAGCCCAGGCATTGCAGCAAACCCCGGCGACAGCAATAACACCGAACGTGTAGGATTCTTCTGAGTGGGGCGTGCAGCAGCCGGCGTATTCAGAGCACCGCCAAGAACACCAGAGAAACATGTACTACCCAGAGGACTCGCAACAGTACCAGCACCTGGATCAGCAACAGCATCCGATGCCTCAAGAGCAACAGCAGCGGTGCTACTGCTATAGTGGGCAGCGGGTGGGGAGCCCGCTGCAGCAGCTAAGAAACCCAGAAGCGCAGCAAGGCAATGCAGAGGCAACGCAGGCAACAAAGCAGCAGCAACGAAAACACCTGCCGCTTCTTTGATATCCATGTTATTGACTGTACTGTCAAACACGGGCGAGACGCCCACACAGCGAGAGAAGCTAGTGAGAGGGCGTTGTAGTGGTGTTACTGGGAGGGCGCCGAAGACGCTGCACGGCATCCGCGTATCTCCTGCAGTCGCGACAGCAATGGTGGCAAGACACCCCAGACAGCCTTCGAGTTTTGCTGCTGTCAGCGGAGCGAGCTCCTGCTGTTGTTGCGCACAACCTCCACTGGCTAGCTTTGTGCTGCTTCCATGCTGCTGCTGCTGTTGCTCTTCCAGCTGCAACAGTTGCTGCTTGGCAGCTGCTGCAGCAACAGCTGCAAAGGACAACAGCTCTGCGCGCCGCTCGCAGAATCCTAGTGCGTGTGACAGAACGACAAGCAGCAAGTAGCACGCTTCACCTGATAACGGCTCCGGCTGCCTCCGCTGCTTCCCACCAGCACCGCTGACGCTGCTGTTAAATATATCGCACTCTAGCGCCTCCCGAGCACCCTGCAGCAGCGCCTCCAGGATGCCCGCTTGATACAAGCGGGTGGCAAACACACGTGTGGGGAGCAGCGCGCTGCCGTCGCCTGCTGCTGGCGCGACTACACCCCACCTCGTGGACAGCTGGCCGTCACTCTGTCGATTCACAGCCACAGACACAGACTGCTGCTGTTGTGCCTCCTCCCCCTGCTCCTGATGTTGCTGCTGCTTCCGCTGCTGCCCACACGCTGAGGACAACGAGGAGTTCGCCGAAGGTCCCACCAGGCAGCGGACTAGGAACGTCATCAGCTGTGTGAAACACACATACACAAGCGACACAACACAAGCAAGCTGAACAACCAGCACTGCCGCAGGACGCGGATAGCGGCAGCAGCAGCACCAAGTAGCAACGTCGGCGCAGCACTACAGCCACACACACTGCGCCGCTCTTTTGGCATCCGCAATAATTACATCAGCAGGCGGGAAAGCAGCAGCGGCGTCAGGCGTACACACTGCAGCCTCTCACGAGGCAAGCAGCAGAAGACACCCACGCGAGCAGCAGCAACAAAGCACAGCTGCAGCAGAGTTCAACACGCACGCAGCAGCAGCAACACTGATACAAGAGGCAGAGACCGGGCACCACACGGTAGCAGCAACGGCGGAGCAACAGAGAATCAGTTCGTCCTAAGAATGTACGTAAAACCAACGTACACCCAGCGACACACAGACACCAGACACTTTCCTTGACTGCAGCAGAGCCAACCGGTCACAAGCACATATATTGAAAATATACGAATTTTAAGCGTTGGACGGCACAGGCGCACAGCACCTACACAGCCACCCAGAAGTGCGCAAGTGTCGTACAATACCCGCGAATGAGAATATTGTCATCGCGGGGCGCTCGTATACCCAAAACGTTGTCGGCTTCCACGTTCCTCTCCAGCTGCCTATACCCTCCCTTGTAATCTACAACCACCACACTCATACAAGTGGATATTCATACACACACATACACTCTCGCTTCAGGCATATATACATATTGCTGCACGTGCGTAGACGCGCACTCTCCTCCTCTGCAGAGCGGGCAGTGTTAGGGTCAGCAACTGCTCTAGGAGAAGGACGCACTTGTATACCCACGTGTAGCTGGTATAGACGTGTTTATGAATGTCTCTTGGACACTAATGCACAGGCCGCCTGATCAACCGGGTGCACGCTTCTGCGTGGGTCGGTTCGAGCAACACTACACATACACACGTGCGCCCTGGAGAAGCACGTCTGTGCAGGTGTACACGTGTATTAACGAAATTTTCCGAGAGGATAAGCCTGGTACAAGCCGCTTACGAGGAAAAAGAAAGGCTCGCGCAACCTTGCGAGCGGCCAGAAGGCCTTGAGTGCGGCCACCAGGACGCCGTAGGGGAGCTTGTCCCTCGCCGCGCACGCAGCAGCAAGGCCATCCGGCGTACTGCTAGCAGCAGCAGCCAGCAGGCGCAGCAGCTGCAGGACGCGCAGCAGCACGAGTTCTCCACAGCTGGCGCTACTCGTGAGTGGCCGCAGAAGTCTTCTTCTTGGCTGCTGCTGATGCTGCAGGTGTTGTAGATCCTTGCCAAACACCACTCTGCCATGGCTCCCCTTGCGCAAGGGTGGATCATGGGGCTGCAGCAGCCAGCTGAGGGGCTGGAGCTCCTCCTCCTCCTGCTGGTGCTGCCTCTGCTGCAGGGCGTGGGGACGTTCTTGCTGGTGCGGCAGCAGGCCTTCCGGCTGCTGTAGCACCTTGACAGATGAAACGTAGTTCAGCAGAGCGCGTGCGGTAGCTCCTTGCAACAGCTGCTCCATTTGTTCTACCAGGTGCACCGGTAGCAAGACCAGCTGCTGCCTACTCTTCTCAGCATGCTGCTGATCCTTCGTTGCTGCTCCTACTGCAGCCCCAGACCATCTTCCGTTGTGGGGATGCAGCAAAGGGTGGCGCCACGCTGCTGCAGTCGTTGCAGCAGGCAGCACACGGAAAAAGAGCAGCAACGTCTCTGTAAGCAGCTCACCGAGAAACTGCTGTGGTGGCTGCTTCTCCGAATCAGCTGCGGCTGCTTTTGAAAGACCAGCTCCTGGACTGCTGTTTCGGCGGCCTCTGGTAAGCAAAGTGCTTCTTTGAATCAGCCCTGGTGGGCGAGTGGCGCTTGACGCTGCAGCTGGGGAGCGCGCAGCTGATGCGAAAGCTGCTGCCGCCGCTGCTGACGCCGGGCGCGGCCGTAGCGCCCTGCCGAGATGCTGATGTTTTGTGATAGACTGCTGCGGCACCGTTCCCTGGTGGCCACCGCTGCTGCTGTGTAGCCCTCTGCGGTGCACAGAAGGCAGCGTGACTCCGCTGCTGCTTGCCTGGCTGCTGCAGCTGCTGCCGCTGCTTGAGACAGCAATTCGGCGTAGCCCTGGCGAAACATCGTCATCGCTGAAGTGCGCAGGCCGGTGGTGGTGATGCTGCTGCTGCAGCTTCCGGTGTTGCTGCAGTTGTAGCAGCTGCTGTTGTTGCTGAGGGCGTCCAGCCGCCTGGGTAGCTGCTGACACCACACAGAACGCAGCGAGATCGTTGACGTGCATGTGCTGCAGCAGAAGGAAACTCAAGCGATGGAAAAGTGCTTGTGCAGCTTTCACAGTTAAGAGGGCAGCTTTCTGCTGCGTTTCTACTGAATCCTTCCGCTGCTGCTGTGGTGCAAGAACAGCAGGAACGGCTGATCCACCCGCGTTTTCCTCCAGCGTCAGCAGACATGAGACGAAGATAGTCAGAGTCGCGACCGCATTGGGTGACAGCAGCTCCCTTAGCCCTGCCGCAGCAGACGGAGCCGCAGCAGGCGCCGCCGCAGCCGCACCAGCAACAGTAGCAGCCGGGAGGCCGCCAGCAGCAGCAGCAGCTGCGCTTTGCTGCCGAGGAGGGCGTGCCTCCTGCACGCAGAAGAGAAGAAGCAGCCAGAGCTTATTTGAACTCCAAAGCTGCTTTACCGCCGTGGTGGCTGCTTGTGCGCTCTGTTCGTTGCTGCAGTTTCTGCTGCCGCCTCTCCAAGTGTGCCCCTGCAACGCAGCAGCAGTGGCCGGCGGAAGCAGCTGCACCGCAGACGGATGGAGTCGCACAAAAAGTTCCAGCAACAGGGAGAGCAGACGTTCGACTTGGAAGAGCATTTCCTCCTGCTGCCGCTGCTGCCACAGAGCCCTCTCCGCGCAGTTCCCCATTACTCCACAGCCCCACCGGTCCCCCTCCTGCACCAGCGACTCCCAACGAGCGTCACTGCGAGCCTCGTGCGGCCCCTGCTGCGCCTGCAGTCGCACATGCTCCTGCAGCTCCGGTTGCAGAGGAGCCTCTTGTTGCCACCGCTTGTGGGACATCGTTGAGTCTGCAACGGCGGCAAAGTTATCAGTCCTGCTTTCACCAGCGTCTCCTGCTGCTGCATAGAGTCGCGCATCTTTTAACAGTGATCTGCTGCAGCTGCTCTCACTCCCAGCCGCTATTCGCTCCCTCGTGGTGCGACTGTTGACGCCTTCACTGCAATGCAGCCGTCGTGCATGACAGCAGTTGCTGTGGAATCGGTTGTGCATATTCTTCTCGCCACCTGCGCTGCCCGCACGGAGGCAGGAACTGCTCTCAGCTTGTGGAGAGGCTGCTGCTGCCTCTGTTGATGCGGCGGCTCCTCCAGGTCCTGGGGGGACTGCAGCATGAGTTCTGGGCGGCAACGCGCAGCTCTTCTCTGCTTTCATAAGAAAGAAGGCGCGCTGCAACAGACTTTCGACGAGCAGACGCACGTGCTGCAGCAGCGGCGACTGCATGCACAAGAAGAAGAAGGAAGCGCTGTCTGCTGCTGCGGCTGTCATGATACCGTCCAGAGCTTCTAGTCCGGCCCAAATGCTCTCAGCAGAGGATATCCCCCTTCGACCCGTGTAGCTCTGCTGGAGCTGCCGTCGCGAGGCGTACGTCTCACGGCCCTGCTGCTCTCGATGCTGCTGCTGGTCTTGGTGCGTCTTCTCAGCGTTGGGTTCCCCAGGCAGAAGTCTTCGCTGCGACTGCAGCGGCGCAACAACGGCCACAACTGCTGCCCAGATCCCACACACGCTCACTTGCTCCTGCTGGCGCTGCTGCAGCTCTTCTGCTGTGCGACCGCTGCAGCTGCTTGTGCCCGCTGGCGCAGACCAGTTCAGCATGAGGGGGGGCGGCGGTCGCAGCAGCAGCGGTAGCAGCTGCTCAGCCTCAGCAGCAAGAAGCAGCCGCAGCAGCCGCAGCATCGCTCTTGTGCCTGTCAGGCGTTTTTCGCGTCCACTCCTTTCCCACTCCGTACGATCCCCAGCAGCAGCAGCAGCGACAAGCACACGCTGCTCCCACGACTGCTGCAGAACTGGCGTGGCAGGAGCCCGAAAAAAAAGAGGGAGCACCTGCTGCACGAAGGCGGGGCTTCGCAGCCATCGCCACACGGACTGCAGCTCTTCAACAAGTATCCCTAGATCACCAGGAGCTGCTGTTGTATCTTTCTCAGCTGCTGGTGCCTTGCCGGCGGTTCCTGCTGCGCCAGCTGCAGCTGCTGTTTCCTTCGCGCGGCTGTACGGGGAACCAGGAGAGTCAACAACGGAGGCGTCCGCGTCAGGTGGAGGCCCTCTACGCGGAAGGGAGACCTGCTGCGGCGCTGTGTGCTGTTGTTGCTGGTGTTCCTGAGGCAGCTGCTGCCCGGCGTGCAGCAGGGGGAAGAAATACTCAAACACGTCAGCGAGGAAAGCGGCGGCCTCTTCGGATTCAGCGAGGCTCTCGGGACAACAGCAGCAGAAGCCTGCGCGCAGCCGCTCTGCTCCAGCACTGCAGCAAGGGACACCCCACCGCCGCTCTTCTGCGTGGTGGTGCTCATGCTGGTGCTGCTGCTGGGCTAGCTCTGAGCCGTACGCTACAGGGAGCAGACGCTGCAGAGCTGCGGCGGCCGCTGCAATAACAGACGCCGGAGTGGACCTCAGACGGACAAGCTGCTGTGGCCACATCGGTCTCCTCTGCAGGGCCGCACGGTTTTGGCTGCTTGCTGCTGCTCCTCCTTCCACTGGCGCCACTGTTGTACCCGTTGGTGCTGCTAGTACTTCTGCTGTCGAGTTCCACTCCGCCGATGCAGCAGCTGGCATGTGTCTCATCAGAGCCCACGCAGCCCGCCGCACCTCCGGATGTGCATCATGGACCCAGCGAGAAATCAAGAGCTGCTGCTGTTCCTCTTTTCTGTATGTCTGCCGCCGCTGCTGCTGCCTGGTGCCTGCCTGCTGCTGGTGTTCCCTAGTGCCCGCCAGCTGCCGCTGTTGCTGAGAGTCGGTCTGCTCCGCGCCCTCCTGTGCTGCTGCTGAGAACGCTCCCTCTGCTGCTGAACGCGCAGGATCTGCACGAATTTTGCAGACCAGCAACCGCTGAAAACTCAGTCGGTCTTCTCCCGCGCTAGGGGTCGCACGCCTGCAGCTGCTGCTTCTTCCGGATGCCGGAGCTACCGCTGAAAGTTGCGTCGGTTGCAACACCGCCAACAACCGCAAAGCCTGCGCAACCGCGTGTTTCCCCTGAAGTGTACTCGTAGGCCTAATAGCGGCAGATGGCTCCATGTCTTCTGGCTCTCTTCCTGTGACTGTGGGGCAGCTCTGCGGCTCGGCGGCGTCCGCATTGGCAGCCATCTCCAGCAGCTGCAGCAGCTGCTGCTGCAAGTAGTGAGCAGAATCGACAGAACAGAAGCGTAGCAGCGGCGGAAATTCCCACGATGTTTCTGTTTGCCGCTGCGTGGACAGAGGTGACACAACAGCGTTTGTGTTGCTGCGGCCGGTGGATAACTGCGCCGCGGCTCCTGCAGCTGTCGGTGGCTGTGTGCTGGCCCGTAGATCAAAAGTAGTTAGGCTGCTGTTGTGGTGACTGCTCTCGCCCGGCAAGAAGACGAAAAAGCGTGAGCTCGTTGCGGCAGCAGCAGAAGAAAACCTGCAGATGCTGCGGTGATGCGCCAGCAGCAACAGCTCGGCAAGTTGCAAGGAGCGGCGGCGAAGTGCATGCAGGTCGGACGACAGCAGCAGCAGGTCACCCAGCAGCTGCAGCACATTCACGCCTCTACCGGCAAGACAGGAAATGTGGTAACAAACCCCTTCGGTGCTTTTTGCAGATGCAGAAGAAGCATCAGCGGCAGCAGCAGCGGCTGCACGTAATACGGGTGAAGCGGCTATAATTTTGCTGCTGGTGCTGCTGGATGTGTCCCTCGGTTGCAGCCGCTTCAGCGTGTTCTGTAGCTGCACCACCACCAGCAGCAGCTCCACGCATGCCAGCAGCAAATCTAGCTCTCTTCCACAGCCGTTAAGACTGCAGCGCGCCTGTGCTGCTGCTGCAGCAGCTGCTGCGGACTCTGCCTCACTTCGGGCTGCAGCCGCTGCTGCCAATGTCGCATCCCAGTCGCCGCCTATGTCTTCGACCCCGTCTTCCTCCGCGGCTGCTGCTGCGTGCGCTGCCGCTGCCACAGCTTCCTTCTCTGCCGCGCGTGCTGCCTCCTGAGCAGCAGCAGCGGCAGCGCGTCGCTGCTGCAGAAGCTGCGCTAGTAGCGACGCCGTGCGGGTCACAAACGGCAGTACATGCTTCAGCAAGATGGCGCCTAGTCGTTGCACGGCATGCAGAAGGAGGGCACCCGCTTGCTGTTCAGCTTGCTGCCAGCAGCAGAAAACTCTCCAGGCTGGCGCCGTTGCTGCTGCAGATAACGGAAAGACGAGTGTCTGACACAGCAGCTTCGCTGCATGCACAGCCTCCAGGAAAGGCACGTCGGCAGGATGCGAAGCAGCAACATTAGTCGGGAGAGGCAGGTCCTTATGCTGAGGAAGCGGTGGTGGATGCTGCAGCATGTGCAGCAACAACTCCAAATAGTTGCTTCTGGGATGCAGCAGCCGCTGCGCCACGCGGGGAGTCAGGACCAGCTGCGAGCGCGACAACCCCACAGGCAGCAGCAGGCATTCACTGTTGCTGTTGTTGCGGCACTTTGGCTCTGCGTGCACCCGCGCAAGCAATGTATCAACTGCTGCCGTCGGCAGCGCAGGGTACGCAAAGGTGTCGCCACCTTCCTCTGTAACTGTTGCTGCTTCTACTACGGTGGTCGCTGCTGCTGATTCTGCTGCTCCGCAGGCTGCGTAGCGGAAGAGAACGTCAGCGAAGGTGAGGGCCAGACATGGAAGGCGCCCCAGCAGCAGCGCTGCAACTTGTCCCTGCGCTTCAGCAACATGTGGACTGGCAGATATTTGTGCTGCTGGGAGACACCCTTGCTGCTGCTGCTGCTGCGGGTGCTGTTGCGTCTTTTCTCGAACACTCTCGGTCGCTGCACCTTCCGCCATGGCGCGCAGCAAACAAGGCCCTGCAGCGCTCCCAAAGAATCGCAAGAAAATAAGGAACTGAGGCGCATGCACGCTGTTTTGTCGCCGTCGCTCCCCTTCCGGCGCAAGCTGGTCGGACAGTGGCTGCTTCGCTTGCTGCTGTTGCGACTCCTGCCGGCCGTCTTCTTGGTCCTGCTGCTGCTGCCTTGGAAGCTGAAGTGCCGGACGGGCGGTGCGCCGCAGCAGCTGCTGCTGCGCGAGGGCCTCGTGGTAGGGAGCTGCGAGGCGAGCGTACAAATCAGCAGCAAAAAGAAAAGCAGCATCAGCAGGTCGTCGATCCCAGAAGCAAGCAGCAGCAGAACGCAGCTGTAGTTGCTGCAACGGCAGCGGCAGCAGATACTGGCGCGGCAGCCAGGAAGGCACTACAGCACATAGTCGGTGCTGTCTCTGACTAATAACTGCTGCAGCAGCTGCCTCAGTCGCTGACACCGTTGTTGGCGTCTGGGGCGCTGCTGCTGCTGCGGTCGCTGTGTGTGTCTCGAGTACTAGCAACGATGCCAAGCTTGGCTCCAACGGGCAGCAGCGATGCTGCAACAAGAAGCAGTGCAGCGGATGGAAAAGCAGCAGCGCCAGCAGCTGCATTGCAGCGCAGCAGAGCTTTTGACAGGGGAGCAGCAACAGCGGAGGGAGCAGGAACGGCAACAGCTGCTGCGACAGCGTCGCATGAATGAGCTGCGATGCTGGTGTCCCTGGCGGGAGAAGGAGCAGCGGCAGCGCCAGCAATCGCACCACTTCTGTTAACAAATCCAACACCAACGCAGCGGCGTCTCTATCATGCTCTGCTGCAATTGCTCCGTCGGCTGCTTCCAGCGCTGCGGGCGGCACCCCTGCAGCTGTCGTAGCAGCAGCAGCATCAGCACGGGGTCCGACCAGAGACGAGACAGCAGTGGGTAGCTGGAGACACAGGTTTTGAAAAAGCGTGAGCAAGGCAGGCAGCAGCGGCGTGTGCGCGTAGTGAAGGTCTTTTTCCGCCGAGAGCGGCAGCTGCTGTTCCTGCTGCTGCTGCAGCGGCAGCCCTGACCGAGGGCATGCAGGAGAGAGAAATGCCGAGGAATGCAGGAAACGGGAAGCTGCTGTCGGGGAAGAAGAAAGACAGACGCTGAGCGAGCGCAGGGACTGCAAGCGTGTGGACTGATCTATTGCGGTGCTGGTGCTGCGTATTGCAGCACACAGAATTTCTACCTCTGCGTGCTTCCACACGTATCCGTCGACGACCAGAGCGTCCATTTCTGCTTTTCCTCGCTGCAGCCAGTAGGCCACTGCAACCCCCAGCGGATCTTGGAGCTGCTGGGGCAGCTGCTGATCCTGCGGTTGCTTTTTTTCCGGCGCCAGCCACCGCTGTCGGTCGTGTTGCTCCAGGTGCTTCGGGAAGGGCAACGGAGACGCAGCAGCGGTTGCAGCCACAGCTGCGGCGGCTGTGGCCCCAGCGGCCGCTACGAGGGAGTCTGCTGCAGGAGCAGCTGTGGCACAGGACAAAGGCAAAGCAAGAAAGTTCGCTCGCGCTATGCACCGCCGCAGAAGAGCAAGAGCGGCGGCACAGCGGGCAGACGCATGCGCAGAGTACAGACGCCGCAGCAGCTGTGGGGTTGACAGACGCAGATAGAAGATGTTGGAGAGAATGTCAGAGGCAGCAGGATCGGCAGCAGAGGCGGTAGGAGCGGCGTGGGGATCAGTAACAGCGGCCGTAGCGGAGACCAGCCACGTAGTGTAATGTGAGCTGCTTCTCCCCTCCGGCTGCTGCTGTTGCTGCATTGCTTCCTCCTCTTCCAGTAGCTGCTGCGGCAGAAGCGAGGGATCAAACAAATCTAGAAAGTCGACCGCAGCTAGAGCTTCTTCAGAGTGATAAGCAGCAGCAGCTGCGCCTCCTCGACGCGCGAAGGACGGACTGCAGCAGGCAGCAGCAGTACCACCTGCCAGCGGCAGCAGCAGCAGCAACAGCTGTTTTAATACAGCTTTACTCGCAAAGTGCTGCTTGTCATCTGCCGCTTCCTTCTGCTGGCACTGCTGCTGCTTTTGCGGCGTCACGGACCCCACACAGAGGTCGTATACGATCTCAGGTACGGCACCAACGAGGCGAGCTGCTGCCAGGCTTCCCCACTGTTGCGCTGCATGCCCTTCGCTCAGTTCGACAACAGCAGCAGCATCCAGCTGCTGCTGAAGCCGTCGTTGCAGCTCCCGTAGAAACAGAGAACGAGCTGTGGGGCTGGGACAGTGAGAGACCGCCAACAACGCAAATCTGGAGAGAAGACCGTCCTCGCAGTCTCTGCTGCTGCGTGAGCTGCCGAAAGGGAGGAAAAGACTGCGTACAAGCGTACGCAGCAGCTGCGGCAGCATCTCCTGTTGCAGTTGCTGCGTTTGCGGACGAGCCAGTGACACACTGGAGAAACCTGCCATCGGTATTTCAGGCTCTGCTGTTGCCGTCTCATCCAACAGCAGAAGGTACAGAGGGAAGAGCGCCGCCGCCGCAGCTGCTGCCTGGTTCCCCCCTTCTGCTGCACGTGGAGGGAAGACATCGCCAGAAGCTCCGCCTTCTACTACGTTACTATTCCTCTCACTGCGGGCGAAGAAGGTGCACGAAGCAGCTGCTGCAGCCGCGAAATGGGGAAGAAAACTACGACAGGAGCGTTCTGCACCACCGACGGCGCCGCCTGCGCTATCTGCACTAGCAGGTTCACCCCACATGTCCTGCTGCTGTGGGTGCGCCTGCAGCTGGACGCCGTCGCAGCGATAATAACGCCAGAGCAGCAACAGGGCATCCACGAGTAGCAGGCCCTGGCAGTACGCCGTCCCCACGGCTTGAATTACCCGAAGCTCCTCTGCTGCTGCAGCATTTCTACCTGGTGTTTCGCCTGCTGCTACTACCGTCGGGCGGTCTAGTATCACTCCTGTGGCGTCTGCTGGCCAGCCCTCTACAGCCCGTGCCGGAGGGTGTGCTACAGGGGGACCTGCAGCAGGAGCAGTAGCAGCAGACGCTCCTCCTGCTGAAGGCAGCTCCCCTCCTGCAGAGGACGGCAGCAGTGGCTGCAGCAGCAGGGGCAGGACGCCGGGTCGGGCGTACAGGATGTCCGACCGCCAGAGCAGCAGCAGCAACAGCGACAGTAGACCGGTCTGCTGCAGCCACTGCAGGCGCTGCTGTGAAGGCGTCGCCAGCAGGAGCAACCACAGCAGATCAACTACAGCTGCAGTAGCACAACAAAGCATCAACAAATAGTAGAGACGCTGTCACGCTGATGTTCCTGTACACCTCGTTCGAGTGTACATACACTCTACCGTGCAGCCAATGATACATACGCACGCATGCGCTACTACCTAAATTCGCACAGAAGTCAAAGGGCAGACGTGTCTTCACGTTATAAACCTTAACGACAATCACCTTCACATACATTGTTCTGTACGTGTACACCCGCAGGCGTGGAGACACGTGGGCAGTCATACACATATGTAACTAATTATACACGTGTGTACACACACACACATAGAGAGAAAGACAGGAAGAGAAAGATATATAGAGAGAAGATTAGACACAGGCACACGCAACAGCAGAAAGTGAATCCCCCGGTCCAGATGTCAGGAGACGCAAGAGGCAGTCGGAGAACTACCGTGAGCATGGGCGGGTAGGGCCATGTGACAGCAGCCCCAGCAGCAGCACAAAAAACATTCGCGGTTACGCGTATGGAAATAGCAACAAATCCTACAGGAGGTCCAGCAGCCACCAGCGGCAGCATCCGTGGGCGTTGCAACTCTTTCGGTAGCTTCTGGCAGAGCAGCAGATGCAGCGCTACCACTGCTTGCGCAGCAGCAGTAGTACCGCATCGGCTACAGGATCAGTGACAGCAGCAGCGGCAGCGGGCGCAGCACGACCCCTGCTTGCCGCGCTTCCCGCAGAAGTGTCTCACGCAATAGCTGGTGTTCTTGAAACCCACGCTGGCACCAGCAGGAGGTCAGATAACAGCAGCAGCACACACACGGGCACGCAGCTGCACCAACAAAAACAGCCCCAGGAGGCAGAGAGAGGGGCTGCACATCCCACCGCCACACAGCAGCAGATCCTGCACCTGAGATCGCAGCTGTCTGCCCCACACTCACAGCAGCAGTAGCTGGGGCACACCAATGCCGGCTCGTGCGCATGGGGCACGGCGGCAGACGGATCAATGCAGACTCTGGCTCTACTGCTCAGGATGCACCAGCTGGCTTCCAGACGAAGCTGTTGCAGCACAGCAACAGCAGCAGCACAACGGCAACAGCACCACAACAGCAGCAGTATCATCACGGCAGCAGCAGCACCCGGACAGGAGCAGCACCAGGGCAGCAACAGCACAACGGCAGCAGTAGCACCACGGCAGCAGCAGCATCAGGACAGCAGCAGCACAAGAGCAGTACTGGGCGCTTGGATCACACGAAACAGCAGTAGCGTATACGCCGTATGTTTTAATTGGCTGTGGCAGGCGAAGACCAGATGCTTTGTAGGGAGATCGGTCTTCAGACCACCGCTTGTCTCTCAGAAGAGGCCGTTGTGCCGCTGCTGCAGCAGACGAACAGCAGCAGCAGCTTGTGAAAGCACCACCCGGCGTAGTTTCATAAGGAGCAACAGCGAATGCAGAAGAACCACTTGTTCACCTTCCTCCCCGCAACTGTGAACAGCAACGGATCCCGCAGCAACAGCAGCCGGAGAAACGTTGCTCCACCAGCAGCAGCAGCGGGTCCTCGAGTGCACGCAGCAGTTTAAATCGGGTCAGCAGAAGTGCAACTCTGCTTAGATCGCAGCGAAGACGTCATCACTGCAGCAGTTGCAAAGCAATAGCGAGACACTTACAGTCTTGTTCGGCTGTGAGGCGTATAGAAGTGTTGGGATCAACGTAGACATTCGACAGCAGTGGAGCAGAACAGGCAGCAGCTGTGGAAGCGCTCCTTGTGACCTGCTGCTGCTGCTGTCTCTCTCCGCCGCCGCTACCTCCTGCTGTTGCGTGCGTTTCACTACTGCTGCTGCTACTGGTGCTCCGCAACGCCACATTCCTGCTGCTCCGGTCGCGGCGTGCAGCAAGTGTCAGCTGCTGCAAAACTCTGATCAGCTGTTGCTGCCGTGCGCGACCGGGCTTGCTGCTGGGTCTCAGGGGCTCTCCTGCACGCGTCTCTTGCCCCTGCAATTGCTGCAGCAGAGCACTACTGCTTCTGCTGTTGCTGCTGCTGCTGGAGAGCGGGAGCGCAGCTCGCAGCAGCTCCTCAGCGGGGAAAGTTTTTGCAGCAGTAGCTCGCAATAAGCACCCAAGATGCAGCAGGTCTTCAAAGGAGGCAAAACCCGCACACTCTGTCTGCCGTACTTCTGCCGTTCCTGCCGTTGCTGTTGTCCGTCCGGCCTCCCCTGCTGTGAAGGGGAGCGCGCCAGATAACGGGTGGTGCTGCACTGGTTCCCGCTGCTGCTGCGTGAGCTGAAGTTGCAGCAGCTGCTGTGCTCCGCTAATCTGAAGCAATAGCTGCAGCAGCACGACCACAAGCGGCAGCACGCTTCGATACTGCTGCTGTCCGGCTGCAGCCAACGCAGCTGCAAGAATCGGCAGCAGCACATCGCGGCGCTTCCAGTCCAGCCGGCACCCGCAGAGCAGCAGATGCTGCACGGCCTGTTGCTGATTGCATGCAACAGCAGCAACAGCTGCAGAGGACACGTTGCAAAGGGGCTCAGCAGCATCTACGAACGCTGCTGGCCAAGCAGAGCCAGCGGCAGCAACTGAAGCAGCAGCAACAGCTGGTTCAAAGCTCTCTTCGCCACTCCAGTCGATGCCACCACCAGCCCGGTGTAGCAACGACGCGTCCAGCGCCTGAACGCAGCAGCAAGACAGCAGCGTACAACTTTCTCCCCAGCCACACTGAGAAATCCTGTTGTATACCTTCGACGTATAGATACAAGCATATATATATATACATATATATATATGTATACATGTACATTGCCACACTGAGAATTCCTGTCACATACATTCCACGTACAGATACACTCACATATATATATATATATATGTACATTACACGAGAGCTGGACAGGGCATCGGCCTCTCAGTACAGATGAAGGAAGAGTTACCGGCTGCAAACCCCGCAACATTTTCCAAGAGCCCTGCGTGGCCTAATGGGCAGCGTACACATACACATACACGTCTCTACATATATATATATGTAATACTTCCTTGGTTGGCAAACGACGTGAAATTTGCGGACATGCAAAATGTACGGGGTGGTACAGGAGTGGAGCGAGTGACAAAAAAGTGGGGAGTCTGTCGCTGCGACCGTCGACGGAAGAGCAGCAGCAGCAGCAGTCGCAAGCAACGAGATGGACGGTGTCGCAGCAGCCTAGAGAAGGGCCAGCCGAAAGTGAAGCTGCAGAGACCGCTCGCTGCTGAAAGAAGTGAAGCACTGCTGGAGGGGCACGGGTTGTCCACACGGACTTTCAACACTGCGTGGAGCTGTCAATCAGTACGCGCAAATACATTCGTACAGGCTAGGGGCACACAATTTACGTGAAGCAGGTGCTCGGCAAGAACAAGGCAGTTGACCTCGAGCTTCCAGCTGCAGGTAGACGCGGGAGCGACCCACGGGCAGCAGGAGTTGCAGGCAGCGCGAGCAACAACAGCGTCAGCAGCGACGAGGGCAGAGAGTCGGGAGGGCAGAGCAGGAAGCGATGACGCGCCAGAGACACAGCAGCACGCAGCGGGACCACGAAAAACAGAGGCAGTAGCAAGAATCTCACGTGAAGAGCAGCAGCGGCAGCCACAGCGGCAGCAGCATAAATGTGGCTCTGCCAGCAGTCGTCTGTATAAATATATACATGTAATATATATATATATATATGTGAATAGACACGTACAGGTGTGGATCGGTTGACCATGGTCTTCCTCGTTCACACTTCCGTTTGTGCCAGTATATAAAAGAAAATGTATCCGTTCCTCCGCTGCGGCGCCCACAGCAGTCAACGAAGCGCCAGCAGCCGCAGCAGCAAGTCTGCAGGTGAGAAGCCTGCGGCACCTGCTGAGGCGGCAACGGCGGTAGCAGGACGACTTCATTAGCATTCCCGAGGAGAAAAGAACCATGAGCAGACTACTGCATCGATGCTTTCCTCTTCGGCCTCTTCATTAATCTACACACCTATGTATATGCATATATATACGTATGTACGTGCGTACGTATACATAGATATACAGATATATGAGGACAACAGCAGCAGGACCAGCGAAGAACACAGAGAGCCCTAGCGCAGCACACCTGTATGAGCTGCTGTAGCGCGGCGATAGCTGCTGCCAACACCGTCTGCAGCACGACCGGCGGGGCTACGGAGTTGCTCAGACGAAGAGACGCTTCTGCTCGAAGGCCGTGATGCAGCAACAGGTGGTGGTGCGCTTGGTGTTGCAGCAGCTGCAGCCTTTTTGCAAGGGCAGAGTACAGAGAGTTCGACGCGAGCAGCTGCTGCCTGTCGCTCTGCTCTTCCGCGAGAGCGAAGCACCGGGCGGGGATCAGCGTGGCGAACATCTGCTGCTGGCCGTGCTGCTGTGTCCGCAGCTGCTGCGTCTGCTCCAACTGCTGCTGCTGCTGCTCCCGTGCTGCTGCTGCTTGCTGCAGCAGTGCCCGATGCAAAAACAGCAGCAGCACCGGGTGCAGATCAGCCAGCACGTCCAAGGGAAGGCAGGCACACAGCTGCACTACGGCGCCAGCAGAAAGCGCTGGCGATACGAGAGCAGCACTGCACACGCCCGAGGCACGCACAGACACAGGCACAACAGCGTAACATGACGACACACACATACGCACGTCCACGTACGTACCGACAAACCGCGACACACATACACATACACAGAGAAATATCCTTCTGCAGAGCATCACCAGCAGCAGTAACGACAGCAACAGCAGCAGGAAAGACAGAGAGATAGAAGCAGCGGCGCGGATGTATGCAGCAGCAGCAACAGGTGTGCGACTGCTGCAGCTGCAGGCGACGCGACGCAGAAGAAGAGCTGACACAGCCGCAACTGAAGAGCTGCTGCTCCATCAGTGGGGAAGGCGTATTACGAAGCAGACGCAGCAGCGCTGCGGCAGCAGCGTCAACTTCCTCCCAGCACCTATAGTCGCCTTCCGGCCTTATTCGTGAAACGTGACGCTACACGACTACGTGTACAGCAGCAGCGGTAAGCGACGGCGAAAGCGGAGCGGCAGCTACCACATCAAGTGGGAGCTAGCGGCAGCAAGCTAGCACTGGCGAGGTGCCAGCGGCGTGGAGAGCAGCAGCGTCGCCTTAGAAAAAAACGCGGCGGCCGTAGCAGCACGCCGTGCGCCGCAGCGACGGCAGCAGCCTGTCGCGTGCACCAGCAGGAAGCGGTCACTGTTACAAGGGCTAGTGCAGCAGCAGCATCAGCCACAACGTCACAGGCGGCACAGTAACACTACTGGAGAATACACAGCAGCAGCCGCCGCGCTATCACTGCACTGCCGCGGGCGTAAATAATCTAGACAACCCAGAACGGGCTTCTCCGGTTCCTAGAACATCTCATCTTCAGGGGCTGCTTCAGCAGGTGTGCAACTCCTCACCTTATAGTGCGAAGCAGGCGGATATCGCTGCGACTGCAACCCCACAGGTCGTCGTCCAACACGACTGCATGAGTAGCGGCGGCGTTCTTCGGCAGAGTTGCTGCTGCTGCTCGTGAGTTTGCTGCGGTGGTGGCCGCGTCCGGAGAGCCGCTCGCGAAGAAGCCCTGCGCGGGCGGACCAGCAGGCAGCGAGCAGGCTTCTCTATCGTGCGCTCTTTCTACTACACCAGAGGCATACGGGGCGTGGCAGTGTCCGAGTTTCTGCTCCTCCTCCTCCCGCGGCTGCTGGTAGTGGGACTGCCGCTGCAGGTTGAGTGGCTGCTCTGCTTGGGTGCTACACGGCTCCTGGAAGTCGCACTGTCGCTGCCGCTCCTGCTCCCCCCACGGCAGCGATGGTGCAAGAGAAACCCCGTCTGAAAATGTAACCAGACGACGTGGTCGCCCAGAGACTGCTGCTTCACCGCTGCTGGCGCTGCTGCTGCTGCCACGCGCGCCACTGCTGCTGCTGCTGTAAGCCACGCTGTTGCACAGCTGCAGCCTCACGCTGCCGCGGCCGTCGCCACCGTGGACTACGCCGTTGCCGCTGCCGCAGCTCTTATTGACGTTGCCGCTGCCGCAGCTCTTATTGACGTTGTCGCTGCAACCGCTGCTGCTGCTGCCACTGCTACTACTGTCGCTGCTGCTGTTGCTGCCCTGGGGACGGGGGGTGTTGCCACGTGGAGTCGACAACGAGGAAGAAGAAACCGGCGACATTTCTGCTGCTGTGCCTGTGGCCAGCAGCCCAGGATCGTGAACTATCGTAGGCACGCCTCCTCCCCAGTAATGACCTGTAGAAGCAGCTTCCTCAGGTGCTGCTCCAGCAGCAGCAGGACCACCCGTCCTACCTGCAGGACCAGCGGCTGTCCCAGCAGCAGTGACACCTGGTCTACCGTACGAAGCGACGACAGTGGCAGGCATTTTGTGCGAGTCAGCAGCAGCGGCGCCTACGACACCCGGACTACGTGCAACAGCAGAAGAAGCGTCTTCTCCTTCGGAAAAAGCGGTGACACCGACAGCCTCTCCAGAGGCACGAGGGGGCCCAACAGCAGTGTGGGCGAGCCGCGCTGTCGGAGCCTCCCTCGTAGCAGCCGCAGCGGCACAGGCAGGGAAAGCCTCAGAGACGGCAGCACGTGCAATGCCCAGCGCACCTGCAGGTGAAGACGTAGTGTCACTGTCGCCAGCTGCGGAAGACGAGGAAGCGGCGGTCAGAGTTGTGTGCCCACGACATGGAGGCAGCTGCCTTGCTGCAGCGGAAAGGAGAATTTCCTGTCGCGGCTGCGGCTGCTGCTGTTGCTCGGAAGGTGCGTGAAGCAGCGGCTGCTCCTGCAGCGTCTGCCGTTCTGCTTGGGGCTCAACGCGGCGCTGCCCGGTGCACTCTAGCTTGTGCCGCTCGCCTACCTGCTGCCCCTGCAACACCTGCTGCTGCTCCTTCTGTAGCTGCTGCTGGTGCTGCTCGTTCTTCTCCTCGTTCTCGTCCTGCACGGGAGAAAATCCAGGAGAGAGAGTAAGCAGCACACAAAGAGCTTCCCGCGCCGCAGCAGCAACCTGCGACGCAGCGGCAGCTGCTGCGTCCCTGCTGCTGCTCCTCTCTGTCAGCTGCTGGTCTGTGGCAACAGCCGCAGCTGTGGCGACCGACGAAGCCTCAGCCGCTTCGCCACTTGCTTCCTCCAGCAGTCTTCCCAGCAGAGGTGCCACTCCCAGTGAAAGAAATGTCGGAGCATATTGGCTGTCCAGCTGAAACAGGTAGCAACGGCATCCAGGAGTCTCCCATATATATGTATATATATATATCTGGGAGGACACCTGGATACGTCTACAACCAAATCAGTAGGTGAATGCTCCGTCATGAATTGATATGCCTTTACTCACCTATGAAAGTAAATCACTGGCTGTCTGCGACGACCTTCAAGTGGAAACGTACGAAGCACATGCACCACTCGGGCACGTAATATACACAACACACATATATACATACATGTACAGACAGATGTAGAGGGGCACGGACCGACAGACATAGACATAGATAGATAGGTAGATATAGAGTAGACATACGTAGACAAAGACAGATATAGGCAGATAGATAAAGGTAGACAGATATACATAGGAGTATAAAGATTGAGGTAGATATAGATATAGACAGATATAGAAGACAGGTAAAGAGAGGTATATATACAGATTGATGTATGTATACACAGAAAGACAGATATATAGATTGATAGAGACAAATACATAGATAGATGGTCAGATATACCTACAGACATACGTGTGGTCAGCTAGGTGTACGTGTATTTTGGAAAGTATTTGTTGAATTTATCTTCAAACAAACGTATACATGCCTGCTTGTTTGCGAATATACACGTATGTATATGTATGTCCATATGCGTGTATGTACAGACATATATTTACGTGTGTATATATGTACGTGCGGATGAATGAGTATGCAGTCCCGTGGCGCAGAATGCTGAAGAGCAGCCACAGGATAAAGCAACGCAAGCTCCACGTTCTCGTGCAATTACTGAGGATACGTGGCCAACTACTTCCGCCGCACTTGATTGCCCGCAGGCGACAGGCAGCGGCAGGCGGCTAGGGGCAGCAGCAAGCAACTAGGGGCACCAGCAGGCGAGCAGCAGTCGCAATCACGCAGGAACAACAGCAGCACCAGCCCAGCAACCCGCCACACGGCGGTACACACCTCTATACAAACATATGCGTATCTGTATACACACATAGAGAGAGAGACAGGGGAGGAGAGCTACGCAGCAACTGCGTCGGGCGCATCGAACCGCAGCAGGAGCCGAGCAGCAGGGCAAGAGTGGCTGCAGAGGAAGGGAAGCAGCCGTATGTATTAGCAAAAGCAGCAGAGCACCAGCTGCAGCAGCAGTCGTACGTGGCAGCGGGCCGCTTCGACTTCACGAGATGCTGCAGCAACAGCAGTCTGAGCAAAAACACATGTTGTCGAGAGGCTGCGTGAGGCGCGTGCCCGATGGCACCGGCACGAGCAGGGACAGCAGACACCGTCGATCCCCGGGCCTGCAAAGGCAGCTGCAAACGGACAGCCATCCCAGCAACATCACTTGAAGTGGACCCAGCAGCCGAACCGGCAGCAGTTCGACACCCGGCCGTCTGTCGTCTAGCTGGCAGCGGAACGGCGCTGATGCAGCAGCTTCCCCAAGTCTTCCCTTCGTGAGAAGCGCGCGGGGGGCTTGCAGCAGCAGGTAGTGTCCAAGTTCAAGAAGCACGTACACTCACCTGGCATAACGTAGGAAGGAGGAAGAGTCCCTGCAGCAGTGCTTCTCGGCTCTCGCCCGCCTGCCCTGCTGTGGAAAGCGCTGAGAAGTGTCCTGCAACAGCAGTAGCTCCCTTCCACCGCGGCTCAGAAGCGTTGTCGCCCTTCAAAAAAATTTCTGAATTGCTGCTGCTGCTGGTAGAGCAACCGTGGCGGTAGCTGCAACAGCAGCGTTCGAGCAGCCGCACGAGCGATGCCGCGAGGGCCGCATGCAACCACCGACGCGACGTGCAGACAGGGGACCTGCAGCCCTCCTCCCTGTTGCTGTTGCTGCTGCTCGTAGCACTGCGCCTGCAGCAGCACGTGCGTCTTGTCACCTCGTACAGCCGCAGCTTTGCTGCAAGGCCTACGACGGCTCGTCTGCAGGCCCCCGGGCGGCCCCCCTCTGCGCGCATCCGGTAGCGACAAGAGCAACAGCAGAAGCAGCGACTGCAGCAGGAGCACGCGCGTTAGCAGAATGTACCGGGGCCACCGGACCCGCGGTACAAGCAGCGGCAAAGACACCAACAGGAAACGCTGTACAACGGGAGGCGAGACGATGCGATGCAGTAGGCGTAGCTGCGCGGGGCACAGCAGCAGCAGCCAGGCGCAGCCCCGCGGGCAAAACAGCAGCAGGCAGAGCAGTGAACAGCGCAGACGCAGCCGACACAGCAGCAGCAAGCGCAGTAACAGCATCAGCACGCACAGCAGCTGCAAAACGACGAGCAAAACGCCCAGCAGTCACAGCAAGCACAGCAGCAGCAGAGCCTCGGCAAGAGGACTGCGCAATGGTGCAGCTGGTGTAGCAGCGAGGGTAGTTGCTGTCAACCCGGACGGCAGAGCAGCAGCAGTAACACTGCTGTTCCTGTACGACTGCACGCGGAGCAGCACTGCGCATCACCACTACACTATGTGAGACGGCATAACCTTTGTTCCGCACTGGTGCAGAGCAGCAGATGACACGGGTGGGAGGAGCAGCAGCGGCTGCAAGCGCGATAGCGGCGAGCAGGCTTAAGCCAGAAGAATCGTGTTTCAACAGACTGGAGCAGCAGCAAACCCCTCGCAGAGGCAGCACGCCAAGCTAAGCACCAGATTGTCCCGCATGTGTCGTGTTTCTACACATATCCACATACATGTAGGCATGGCAGGGACGTATACGCCACGCCCATACGCACACAAGCATCCCACGTTTGAACTTAAAGCACGCAGTGCAGTACCACTGGTGACGCGCGGCAGCAGCAGAATTGGAGCAGCAGAACGGTACAGCTGCAACAGAGAGGTGTAACAGCAGCAGAGAGGTGCAGCAGCACCAGCAGAGGAGGTATAGAGAAGCAGCAGCAGAGGGCTGAAACAGCAGCGGAGGGCTGGGCAGCAGCAGCGGAGGGCTGGGCAGCAGCAGCGGAGGGCTGGGCAGCAGCAGCATTGGTTGCTTCGTACCGATGCTTTTAATGAGAGAGCGGAGACTGTCGATTTCTTCCTGCGACTGTGCCTCCAGGCACACGTCGTTTCCCTCCTCCGCTGCTATGGCCGCAGCGCCGACGGCAGCAGCTGCTGCTGCAGCAGCAGCATCCACAGCAGCTCCGCAGGCTGCCCTGGAGAGCGCGACCATCAGTTCTGACTTGCTGCATTCCGCTGCCAGTTGCCGCCGGCTGCGCTGGCAACTCGGGTTATCGCTGCCGCTGCAGCTGCTGAAACTGCTGCCGTTGCTGCCGTGGTCTCTTGCCACGCGGCTGCTGGCGCTGCTGCTTGGGGTGCTGCTACTTTCGCAATAGAATTCTGCTGCGCTGCTGCTGGCGTGCGTCGCGTCACAGGCCTCTCCCACAGCAGGAACGCGCCGCAGCATTGGCGCTGCCGCTGCAGCACCTGGTAGCAGCATATGGGGTGAAGAAACACGTTACCAATATCAACAGCCGCATTGGGAGTCGTCCCAAGCACAGAAGCAGTCCCACAGAGAGGCCGCAGCAGCAGCAGCAGCAGCAAAACGTCCCGCTGTCCCTCCCATACGCGTGCACCCCTACTATGTAGATACACGTACACACCTATGTGTATATACGTGTGCGTCCTTGCGCGTGCCACACGTGTACGCGCAAACCTCTCTATACAGCTGCATACATGCACGTACAAATACATCTACATAGACATATATATATGTTCAAGTAGCTATTCCTCTACGAGTGGTCAACTCCGTAGGCAGTGTCGTACGGGAAGACTGAGACAAAGAATCAATTGTCAGGCAAAGAGAGAAGATTGGTACGTACGTCCACCGAAGATGGATGACCGGAAGAGGCGTATAAACGAAAGGAAGAGCGTGCTATACCGCAGGCCCCGTGCTGCCACGGGTACACACATACACACATACACATAAACGTTCGAACATATATACATATACTCAAATGCATACGTTTACATGACTGGTGGTGCCCAGGAGTCTCCTGAAATTTCAGCGGTTCTCGGGAGAGGAATGCTGCAACGTCAGCAAAGGCGTACGTTATAGGCAGTTGACCCCACGTATATATCTGTGTGTATAGACACGTGTACCCTGCTTGTGGACAAGTAACGTGTGCGTATAGCCGCCGCTATGGGGCACTGCTTTGTGTCGGTCTAGTAGAGACAGACGCGTACAGAGGCATGCACGCCACTGTCCGCATGCTGGCCGGTCTGCGTGTCTTGCATGTCTACAAGCTCGCACGAAAGAAAGGGAAACGTTGCCCACGTCTGGAGAGGCACACGCGGTTACACCCCGCGACAGTACGTATATGTGGCTACCCAAGGCGACTCTCTCACTTTCTGTCTCGCTTTTCTCTCTGTGTGTCTCTCTTCGTCTCTCTCTCTATATACATATATATATATATATATATATATATATGTACATACACGGAGGGCCACATGTGGCGACGATGCACACATGCGTGTATATATATATGTGTAGATATACATATATACATATATGTATATATATATATATATGGAGAGAGAGAACGCTGTATGCATGTGTCTACGCACATGACAGTACACGACTACAACATATATATATATATATATATATGCTGTAGGGGGCACGCACCTATAGGTGAATGTTGAAGCTACGTGAGACAGTCGCGTATAAGGAGGAGACCAGATGGGAAAGAGAGGACAAATAGGGTGCGTATGTGTGTATAAATACATATACGTATATACATACATAAATCTCTCTAACATATATATATATGCGTTTATGGAGAGAGGGCTCACGTTGAAGATATACACAGGAGACGTAAGCACGGATACAGAGAGAGACACGAGTGTCACCACGCTGACGAAGCGTCAATTTCTGCGCGATACGAGCGCTGCAGGGGAATGTGGTGGGCCACATGCCACATGCACGGCACACACTTTTAAAGTGGAGAAGACGTAACGCTCCAGCGGGGGAGAGCGTGTGTTTGTGACATTTATGCCATCCGTGTGTATGCGTGTCGGGAAGGGAGATAGAGGTCGCCGACGGGAGAAGTCAGACAAGCAACGGCGGTGTTTATCGACCCAGATGCACAGAGAAAAAGATTCCACGGCGGCAGGGAGACGCGTCAAAGACCACGTCTCCGTCGTTGCAGCAGAAAAGCAGCGTACTACGAGTCGCGTCGAAGCAACTCTACGCTCTGTCTAGCTGACGCAGATTTCCTGGTAATGCTGCTGCCGACGCTGGTGTAAACACTTTGCTGCTGCTGCCGTTCTGCTGGTAGTAGTGTACCAGTGCTGCAGCAGCTGCGGTTGAGCTGGTGCTGCGCGAGCGTTCCGGCTGCAGGTGCTGCCGCGCACACATGGCCTTAGAGCAGCAGCACGTGCTGCAGCTGTCGCTCTGGCGGACGGTTGAAACGTCGCAGATTTCAACGTGTGCGGTAAGAAGGTGCAGCAGCAGGAGCTGCTGCAGGACTGCAGTGGCAGCGGCAGCGGAGCTGGGCGACGACAGCAAGGAAGGCGGGCGCTGCAGGGCGCAGCCGCAGCATGGGCACGCGTGGCTGGTCAGCCCATGCAGACAGAGATCGCAGAATTTCCCCGTGACGATGGTAGAGAAGTGGAAACAGCCACTCGACGTTGAAAGACCGGGTTTTGTGCTGCTGCCACAATTCTGGCAGCGCCGCCTGCGCCTGCTTTGCGCGCGCGCGTGCGCACCGCAGCAAACGCAGCTCCTCGTCTTGTCTTGCTCTCCGGAGGCTGCATGACAACAAAAACGTGCTGCCCGCTGCGCCGTGCTACTACTCTGCAGCCGCAGCTGCTGTGTTCTCAAGCTGCCGCTTGCTCCTGCTGCCGATCCCAAGCATACCGCTGCTGCCTGCTGCCCTGTGGCTGCACAGCCTGGAAGTCTGTCCTAAACTCGTCCCGCTGTAGCTGGCTGCTGCTCTGCCCCCCGTTGTCTTACCCGCTCGTGGTGCTGAAACCTTGTGGCGTTGTTGTCGGCAGTCAAGCCATCGGTGCCTGCACTACCTGTTTTTCCTTGTGCGTGTTTGTGTGTGCGTGTGCTGTGTGGTGTGGTGTGTGTGTGTGTGTGTGTGTGTGTGTGTGTGTGCGTGTGCGACGTCCCTTCTTCTCTCTTATTCACCGCCGCAACCGGTGTGCTGCTGCCCCGCTGCTGCTCCTGCTGCTGCCGTCGTCGCTCCGTGGCCGTTTCTGATGGCGTTATTACGGCTGCAGGGCAGCTGCTTCAGTTCACAGCAGGAGGGCTTGACCCACTGCGTGTTCAGCTACAGCTGTCCCGAAAGGAAGCGGCTTTGTATGTGTGCCAGCTGTGTCTCGTGTGCTCCCCCCAGCTGTGCTGCGGCTCTTCTTTTTGTGTCCTGCTTTCGTCGCTACCGCTGCCGTGCGCCGCGCTACCGGCCCTGTGCCGTTACCACCGCTGAATAGGTTGGTGCTGTAGCGTGTGGTCTGCGGCTGCTGCTGCTCTTGGAAAACGGCACTGCGCACGCGTCGGACAGCGGCTGTTTCCTGCTACACCTGCTACCTAGAGTTCATCTTTTGTGGATGCTCGTGCAACGGCTCCAGCTGGTGCTGCTGCTGCTGACAGTCCGGTGTGGGCTGCACACAGCTGTTGCAGGCGCTGTTGCTCCCGCTGGAAAATTGCTGCAGGGCTACTGTGCTGCGCTGCGAACAATGTTTATTGTTACACTAGGGCTGCTCCGCAGCCCCTGCACCGCCCGCTGCTGCTGGAATACCAGCCCGCACGCACACACGATGCAGATGCAGTCATTCCGCAGTTCACTCCCACCGAGGCAGTCTTGGAGAAAGGGCGCTCTCCAGTCCTCTGAGGCAGTGCGCAGTCTCTTTTCTGGATCAAGGGGAGGCTACATTGCATTCGTTGCTGCGGTCGCTTGTGCAGCTGGTACTGCCACGAGTGCAGCGCCTACTGCTACTGCTACATTAAGCTGCTCGTGCCACTCTACCGGGTACTGGGGGCGCTTCTGGCTCTTCGACTTTTTCTTTGGATGCGGATATACGTACAAGAGGCAGAGACGTTGGCGTCTTCTGCGCGTACCTCCAGGAGAACATTTAAAAGAAGCAGCCAACATTTTGTGTTGGACGCTTGTGTCCTCAGCTGACATCTTGTAACAACTAGCCATTCGCGCCGCACACAATGATATTCGACCGTTACTTCGCAAAGAGACAACTCCATTCTCGACGGTCTACTCTCGCATCCGCGTCTGCCTACCTACTGTCTGCAATGTTGGTATCTAACAACTTGGGTAGTTGTGTATATATATATATATGCACGCATCCTGTCACGCTATCACTTGCACACACGTACCAGTTGCACGTTTCTGTACGTGCGTACGTGCGAAAGTACAAGCGAGAACTGCTGTCGTAAGTCACTTGCAGCAGACCACGCCGAGACGTGATCCGCACTGTGCCGAGGAGCCAAGTATATACACAAATAAATATATGCATGTGTGTATGTATAACATACACATATGTATAGACAGATATCCACGTATCTCTGTTCGCACCAGGGCCTTGTGGTTGCGGTCGCTTTCACTACAAAAAGACCGCACTGAGCCCCTTGCAAGACTCTGAGGATGGAGAGAGTCGCGCAAACGTGGATCTGCACACGTAGAGACATATGTACATATATATATACATACGTATATATCTGTCACGTATCTTATACGATGTACACGTTTCATTATGCTGTCGTCTACGGGAGCTGTTCCGTTCAAGGCCCTGCAGGCAGCAGCGCGCAGCTCTTCCTGACTGACCACGAGAGATGATAGAGTTGTCAAATCCCGATGTCTGCTGAAAGTAGTGATGCGCGCCTTCTGCCGGAAGGTGCAGACACGGTGTAGCTTGGGGTCTGCAGCAGATGCATCAAAAGAAGAACCGAGCCGCACCTCACTGGCATAATTGTGCGTAGTGGCAGGTCCTGATCAAAGAGTGATGAAGAAGTAGGGCCTACACTTTTCTTGAAGGTTTGCCATTGATGTCCATTCGACATTTCCAAAATACGTACCTTCCTACAAATGTGTCTTTTCGTGTACCTGTGCCTCTATATGCGTCTCCCCCGTAACTGGCTTTCTTATTTCACAGGCGCACACGAATATGTTATTATTCACACATATACATGCATATATGTATATATTGTGTTTATCCAGATGTATCTAGGGCGGTGTTTACACTGCGGAACTGAAAACGCTGCGCGTTCATATTCTGGTGAGCTTGTCACCCAAGCACTCTCCAGTGTTGGCTTTCATGCAAGCAGCTCTTTGCGCGCACGCCACTACAAAGTGTAGGATCCACAACTCAACCGCACGACCTTGCACGCACACACATACACATATGTACATATATATTTGTGTCCACATTTCTGTATTTACTTCTCCTGTAAGTATTGAGCTTGAAATTGGCAGTTTTACTCTCTACGTGACACCACCCTAGGTCGGCCCCGCAGCTGGACGCGAGTCTCGCCACGGAAGGAGAGGTAGCCGATTTCACAGAACAATCCTCCCGCTTAGAGCAGAGCACAGCGCAGTGTCCGTTCATATTATTGTGGCTGGAGAGACTACGACGCTCTCAACGACGATAGGGTGCAGCGGAGGTTTCGTGACTCACCCGCTGCAGCTCAGACAGGGCAGTCGTACCGGCTTCGGTGCTGTTAACACTTAGAAGAGATAGTCAACATTTGTGATCAAACTTTCTTGACACTGTTAATGGCGCTGAGCTATATTTCTTGTTCTTCTTCTCGTCTCCCTTTTCAGTGTGCTCTTCCGTCTCGCCTGTCTTTTTTTCAACATCCGCAGCAGGTGCTTTCCTCGGTGATTCTCCGGTGGTGCTGTTGCTACGACCCAGCTGCTGGCATTCGAAGCGGCTACCGTCTCTGCTGCGGTATTAAGAGGTGCCGGTTGCTGCTGCTACGCGAATGCTGCGGCAGCTGCTTTCCTCTTACTCGTGCCGCTCTCTGTTGCGACTACTCTGTTGGGGCTGCTCCTCTTGAAATTGCTTTCCTGCTACTGCTGCAGTGCAAAACACTTCGTCGCAGCGGCGCCTTTCGGATTCGTCCCCTGCGACGAAGAAGAAACAACGCTGCAAGAAGAATCGCTGCAAGTGTACCAACTTCGACAAAATGTTGCGCTACAGTCGTCGGCTGTGTATTTTTGGCAATAATCGGTCAATTATTGGAAGAGAAGTCCTCAAGGCAGATTATCCCTGGCGGTCGGTCAGGTATGATTATGTAACTCGTTTCGCACGTTCACGCTTCTGCCATCTGCCAGTACCTGCCCTACTGTAAATTTATTTGTGGCTGCCAGTACCTGCCCTCCCGTAAATTTATTTGTGGCTGCCAGTACCTGCCCTACTGTGAACTGCTGCTGCAGCAGCAGCAGCTTCAGTTCAGAGGCTCTGCTGACGAAGTTCCGTCGAGCACTAGCTATCAGGATGAATTTGTATCTACACTCCGGTACTATGAACGAGATACAAAACTATTATTCATCGAAGAAAGAGTGAGTGGCTGTCCACAAAACTCGGCCCTTCTGGAGATGAAGATGCTTCATGAGCTTCGCATTTGCGACTTTCGCACAGAACAGGCAAACACGCCGAGATAATACGCTTTTCTCCCCTGGGATGGAAGGTGCATATTTTTTGCGAGGACGATGTATACTTTTGTAGGTGTTCTGTTTGTTGCTCCCTACACGCATGGTAAGAGACTTCTTTCAAGCAACCTCTTTCGACCGTCTTTGTCGCGTGGTGCATGTGGACTGCGTTTGCGTCCTGGACGCGAGCTGTAGACCTTGCTCACAGCAATAGCAGCAGCAGCAGCAACGAGTAGAGGGTCCGGTAGAGGACGAGGCACGCGCCGTAAGGCGGCAGCGGGAAAATTCGGTTCTAAAGCGAGCTGCTGCAGCAGCACCACCAGTTCGCAGGAGCTGCTGATGGAGCTCCGTAAGGCTGCGGAGTTTTGCCGCATGTCTGCAGCGAATATTTGCGGCAGCAGCAGCTGCTGCGACAAAGATTCTCTAGTAGAAAGAACTACGACAGCAGCACACCCCTCCTACGAAGTCATCTCCCTTCGGTCGAGCAGGGCACACCCCGCTGCTGTTGTGTGCTTTAAGAGCAGCAATAGTGACGCACCTGTGCTGCTGCACCGAGCTGTAACAGCAGCAGCAGCACCAGCAGCACAGGAGAGGCGGTAGCACACGGCACTCAACAGCGCACAGGAGTGGCTACATGGAAGACAAACCTCACGCGACTGCCTGCTTGCTGTAGCTTCCGTCTGAGTCTCGATCCCCAGGAGTCAGCAGCAAAAATTGCTGCCGCTGCGTGTCTTTTAGCAGTAAACTGCTACGGCCAACTTCACGGCTCCATTTCCCAGTTCAGGCAGCACTGAAAACTTCAAGTGAGGCGGCGGCTGCATGCATCACGGGTCTGGGTGCTGCTGCTGCCCCAGTGCATGCTCCTACCGGGGCACATGCAAGCAAACTTTTGATGCGACCCTATGGGACACTAGGCGCCAGAGACAGTTCTTCTCTACCCACACTAGTCCAGCTGAAAAGTACGCTGTCACGGCCTGGACGCTTCGAAGCATCGATTCTATTCCTGCGGCAGAAATCGGAGGCTTGGCCTGGACGGTGCGGCAACGGCTGCTGCACCGCCAGCACGACCAACTGCTGCAGCATCCGCACTACCAGTACGGCGTCAGCAGCAGCTGGAGCGCCGCCACCTTTTGAAGCAGCAGCAACAACTGCAGTATCAAGAAACCAGCAAACAAAGAATTTCCCCAGTAGTTGAGGTCTACACTTGCCGGCGATCTGCTGCTCATATCTTTTTGCTTACCTGATGCGGAGCCGATCGGCAGTCTCTGCAGTCTGCTCTGTATAGACACCCCACAACACTTTGTCTACAGGAACAGTGCGAGCGACTGTGGACGTGGAGAAATCACAGAGGCGACTACAGCACCGCGACTGCTCCTCTTGCTGGCGCCTAGGTCCACGACTGCTGTTTTGCTGCAACCTTTCGACCACCAGCAGGTGCGGGGGTGTTGCGCGGATCGCTCATACTGACAGTCTGTGGTGTACCTGCGGATCGTAACGACTGCTGCTGGCGTTGCTTCCCTCTTTAGTGCTGCTGCTGTTCGACGGCAGGTGCTGCAGCCGCGACACACTGGGACCTCTAGCAAGAATCGTTCACTTGCCAGCTTGCGCACAGTCTGCGGGGGCCCCGACTGCTGCTGCCCCCAGAGAAGCACAGGCAGTCATAGCGGAGATAGGAGCAGCGGCCAAAGGAGAAGCAGAAGAAGCAGCAGCACCCGCAACAGGAGCAGTGGCAGCGTAAGGGCACGCACGCAGCAGCGGCGGGTTGCACTCGAGAGAGGCGGAAGAAACGCAGGCGACGGGAACGGCCGCAGATGCAACAACAGCAGGGGTGCCGCAGCGTTGGAGAAGCAGACTGTGAACAGCTGCTTCCTGCTCCCACACCCCACCGCAGCAGGGCGTATGCAGCGGCAACGGCGTAGAAGCTAGCAACGACGAGATAGCAGAAAAACAGCTATATTGAGACCGTCGGAGGATCGTTCTTGGGCCCTGAGTTGCTCTGGCTGCTGCAGGACTTCGTCGTGGAGTGTGTGGCTGGTGTGTACGGTGCCTGGTGCTGTTCCTGGTTCTCCTGCCTTGCTGGAAGTTGGATGTGACAGCTGTTCTGCTGCTCCATTTGCAGCTGCAGGTCTGGCGATATGCTGCCTCTGGGGGGCTGCTACTGTCCTGTGGATACTGTGACTATGGCAGAGCAGCAGCACGAGGAGCGGCAAGGGCTGCTCCAACAGCAGCAGCCTGTCCAGGAGAGCGCAGCTCTTGCCATCGATTCAGAAGAACAGCAGCAGCCGTGTGCCTCGTGGCAGGAGACGCAGGACGAATCATTAGCGCGGCAACAGCAGATGGTTTCGCCAAAGCAGCGGCAGCAGAAAGAGGATATCCCAGAACAGCGGGCACAGCACAGTTGCTCACTGCAGCGGCCTGAGGGGCAGCAGCCGGACGCGCAACAGCTTTCTGAGCAGCAGCAGCAGCAGCCGCAAACGCGAGGACATCGCCAACAGCAGCATGAGGAGGAGGAGGAAGAGGGGCGGTGGAATGGCCTCCACGAGCAGCAGCAGGATACGGAGCTCCTACGTCGTGAGCAGCAGCGTAGTGCGTCTTCCACGCCAAGACAGGAGCAGCAGCAGGATGAGCGAGAGACTCGCAGGCCTGAGTTCCCCGCTGACTCAACGCCGGCCGGCACAACTGCTGCTGCCGACTCAGCTGCACGGGTTGCGTCTTCTCCTGCTGTTGTCGCATCGACCGCAGGCCACGCAGACACTGCGTATGAAGAGAGCAAAGCAGCCACCGCAAGGTCAAACGAGGCCACTGCTTTCACGAACGTGGCACCGGCGCTAGCAGGGCAGACCCTGCCAGCGGCAGCGCCGCGCACGATAACAGCGGCAGCAGCGGCAATAGCCGCCACTCCGTCAGCAGCAACGACAACAGAGGGATGGGGGGCTTCTGTAAGAACAGCAGCAGCGACAGAGAGCCCAGGAGCAGCAGCAACAGGAGCTTCACCACGTGACACAGCAGCACATGTTTGCCGAGAGCTCGCGTCTGGTGCTGCTGCCGCCGCGGTTGACGCACGGTGTAGGAAGCCGCTGCAGTCTGCGGCAGCGTCACGAAAGCGGCCGCCAGCAGTAACGGAAGACGGAAAACTTACGTCAGCAGGAGACACAGCAGCAGGTTGTACACCAGCAACAGGAGGAGGAAGTGCAGGAGCTACGTGGAAAGCAGCAGCAGGTCGGGCTTTTGCAGGTCATCTGCACCAGCAGTGGGGAGCCGCCGCACCTGCTGCAGCAGAACAGCAGCAGCCCGTGGAGTCTGCTGGCCTGGTGCCGGTGCTGCCGGCGTCTCCCAACTGGTTTTGTTCATCGATACTCTCCTTCCACCCCCTCACCGCTGTGGCGCTCTGCTGCTCGAAAGCAGCAATCCTGCTGCTCGATGTAGCAGCAGCACAGCCACTCGCGTTTATTGACTGCAGCCTTGCTGCTCGGCCCGTGGGTCTCTCGTGGGTGCTGCAGCCGCTGACGCTCTATCCACTTTTCAGCTGCCTGCAGCAACAGCAGCATGCGCAGCCGCCGGCGGAGGAGGACCAGCAGCCCCAGCAGCGACGACCTGTCCCGTCTCTGCTGTCAAGCAGTTGCTGCAGCCTTTCGTGTCCAGCCGCCCTTGGAAGACCACAAGCCGCCTTGGCAGCTCTCTCCACAGCGACAGCACGGGACCCGTCTTCCGCACACGGAGATAAGTCACCGACAGAGACAGCACCACCATTCCCCGCAGTGGAGGCAGCAGCACCTCACACTCAAACAGGTGCAGCAACTGATGTGCGAGAGCCGCGCCGCAGCACAGTGGTGTTGCAAGAAGGAGCAGGCGTACCTCCATCACCAGAGGAACCCACTACCGTAGCAGGAGCAGCAAGTGAAGCAGCAGCTGTGCAGGTGGCTACGTCAATCACTGCTGGCGCGAGAACGGGAGCAGTCGCATCCTCGGACGGATTAGCATGCGCATCACATGCTACAGCCGCAGCGGCCGCTCCATCGACGGAGACGAGACAGGAGCCGTGTTGCTGCTGGAAGGTATTGAACCCTCTGTTTTTCTCGTTTCATCAAGACAAGTCAGTTCGTGCGTGGCGCGTCAGCGGCGCAGGGCTGCAGCAGGACGGGCTGCGACAAGAGCAGCAACGCCAGGTCGAGCAGCTACGAAGTGTCGAGAAGGGGGGGCGGCAGCAGCAGCAGCTGCCTGTGAGTCAAGTTGACACGTGTGGGGCACACGGAGACAGCGTCACCGCCGAGTGTGGCGCTGCGGCTGTTGCTCAAGAAGATCCCCGCGTGCACGCGAAGCAGATTGGCATGCATCGGAACCACAACGGAGAAATCACTTCGATAGCGGTGTGGGGCGGGGGCTGCTATGTCAGCAACAGCAGCTGCAGCAGTAGTTACAGCAGCAGCAACAGCAGCAGCAATAACAGCAGCAGCAATACCGGCAACCAGTATTGCGAGAGAGTTGGTGGCAGCAAGGGTGGCGCAGGTGGACTTACGCACAGGACGGCTTCATGTGCAGCAGTTTCTGAGGGGAGTTGTTGTCTCCCTGCTGCACGACATGTCTACCCTGCTGCTGACGTCCCATTACGTCGTGCGGTTGGTGGAGCTGCATCAGCAAACACCAGTGCAGCTGCCACCGACGTTTGGACTGTCTGTCTCACTGGCGACAAACGAGGCCGCTTAGCAGTGTGGCGACTGGTCCTCCCGCAGAAGTGCAACACGCTACAGCAACGGCAGGCTGTTCAGCAGCAGCAGGCTGCGCAGCAGCAGCAGCGGTCACATGAATTACTCTCCGAGCAGCAACAGCCACAGCAGCACGGGGTCGCAGAGGGGCCTCTGCAGCAGGAGAACGTGGACCACCAGCTGCAGCAGCAGCACGTAGACGACCCAGAACAATTGCAGGTAGACACCCCACAACTGCAGCCGCAGCAGGAGGTGAAAGAAAAGCAGTCGAAGAAAGGGGGTGCCAGCGGGCCAGGGAAAAGTAGCAGTCCATCCAGCGCGGTGTCTTGTTTCTCTCCGCTGCCGAATCAGCCTGTGGCCGCGCTGGCGCTATTGCTGCGACAAGTGCAGCCGCCGAAACAGGCTTTCGAGGCGTCTACATTGCAGCAGGAAGGAGAACAATTAGGTGCTGCGGGTCTGTGGTCTTCAGCAGCAACCGGAAGCAACGGAGACACGACAGCCGCAAGCGAAGCAGTGGAGGCAGAAGGGGGTCGGCAGGCGTCGCAGCCACTGTCGCAGCAACTCGTGATAGATGAGACGGAAAACCAGGCGAGACAGCAGCAGCAGGAGTGTGGGGTTGCAGCGTCCAGAGGGCAGAAGAGGCAGGATGCAACAGCAACAGCCAAAACTGGAAAGAGCAGCCAAGACAACAACAGCAGAAGTGAAGGCAGCAGGTTAGTTGGTAGCAGCAGTGGTACCAATGCAAGTAGCAGCACGAGCGCGCGTAGCGCGAGCGGAGGGAACGCGAGTGTCAGCAGGAGCAACGAAAGCAACAGCAAATGCCACTGGGAAATGCTGCTGGCCCCGGGGCAGCAGCTGCTGGCAGCAGTCGGGTACGGCAGCGGAGCAGTGTTGCTGGTTGATGTCGCGCAGCAGGAGCTGATCAGAATTTTGTGTCGCCAGGAAGGGTCGATATGCTCGCTTGGCTTTGCCTTGCTTCCTTCTTGGCGGTGTACTGCCGGAGACAGCAGCAGTATCGTCGTCGGAACCAGCAGAGAAGGCGGCAGCAGCGTGGAGCCTTGCTGCGTTAGTCAGAGCAGCCCCACGAGCCGCGCCGCCACCACCAACAGCAGCACTTCCGCCAGCAGCACCGATAAGAACAGCAGGGACGCGTCAAAGACGCGGAGCTGGATGCCCGGCAGCAGCGGCAGCAAAGGCACTCCTCTCATTTGTAACGCAAGTACGGCTGAGAGCAGCACCATGTTGCGCAACAGCAACATCTGTGTCAGCAGCGAAGCCGTTGTCAACAGCAGCACCAACCGTGCTGAAAACAAGTTCGCAGCAGCGGCAGCAGCAGCAGACGGTGGGCGACAGGAGCTCGTTACGTTGCTTCTTGTGGCAAGCAAGGAGGGCTGTGCGTCGGTTTGGAATGCGGCAGATGGGAAGCTACTGCAGGAGACTTTACCAATGGCACCAACACCAGGAACGAGCAGCAGTGAGAAAAACAACAGTGTCGAAGAAGGGGGACCGCAGCAGCCGCAGCACGGAGGGCTTCCGCAGACGCAAGCGCAACGCAAAGAAGAAAAGAAAAAAGGCGGCAAAACAAAGCGAGGCCTGCGACACCAGCATCCAGGTGAGACCGGGGAGGCCCGACAACAGCAGCGTCGCGGTGACGCGGCAGCAGGGACAGCGGCAGAAGCAGGAGCAGCCCAGCGACGATGGCTCTGTGCCTACTGGCATCCGGCACGACCCAGTCATATCTACCTAGCAACAGCTGCCGGACAGCTGCTGCTGTGGAGACTTGCTGCTGCTGCTTCTTTTACAGATGGCAGAGCGAGTCTACAGCAGCAGAGGCAGCGTGTGAGCAGTGAAGAGAGAGACACTGCTAACTTTGAGGTGGCTGGAGAGGCTACTGCAGCAGCAAATGCAAACGAAGACACCGCAGCGGCGGCAGCAACTGCAACAGGTGTCCCTGTGGGAGGGGGTGCCGCAGCAGCACACGCCGCAGCAGCGGGCGCCACCGAAGCACCAGGCGTCAGTGCGGCCGCAGCAGATGGAATACCAGAAGCAACTGATGTAAACCCAGCTGTTGGTAGTCAGCAGGAAGCAGCACAGACAGCTGAAGCAGCAGCAGCCTGTATAACAGCAGCTGGCAAGAACACCGAGCAGCACGCATGTGGAGATCGTGAAGGGAAGAACAGGCCGGCAGCAGCATCCCAAGTGGATAGTGGTGCAGAATCCGGTGCTTTTGCCTGTAGCCGCAGAAAAGCGCCTCACCAGCAGCGTGGGCGAATGCAGCTGCAGAAATTGCTGCAGCCGCATGCCCGCCCTATCTTTGCCGTCGGTGGCTTCGCGTTCCCTGTTGTACGCGGTGCAACAGCAGAGCAGCGCAGCAGCAAGGAACTAGAGTACGACTTGCGCGCCGACAACAGCAGCACCTGCGCCGATAACAGTAGCGATAGCGACACCAGCTGCGTAGAGGAAGAGTGGAACCTGCTGCTGCTAACGACCAGTATGGATCGTACGTTGTGTTTGGCAGACGTGTACCGACACGTGCCCTGCGAAGCAACTGCGCTGCGACAGCAGCATCAACTGCGCGTGCTGCAGCAGCAGCATCCGCCCGGGCAGAATAAGTACCAACAACAGCATGCACAGGAGGAGAGGCAGCAGCGAGCGCGTCGGCAGCATCACGAATGCGAAGAGGGAAAATACGTCGCCGCGTTGTGCTGGCAGCTGCAAACATTAGGAGGATGGGTAAGTGCGATGAGTGTGAGCCCTGTCCTGCCGTCGCAGCTACTGGTGGGCTGTGGGGACTATATGGTCCGCGCGTTGGACTTGCTGCAGCTGCTGCATCGGCAGCAGCAGGGCGCCATCACACTGCAGCTGCCTGGGCCGTTTTTAGACTCAGCAGCCATCTCTCACCGCTCCACCGCCGCTTCTGCTTTCGCCGATCCGACCCATGCTGCTGCTCCGAAGTTCTGCGCCCGTGCTGGAGGTCCTGCTGCCATACCTGCTGCTGGCACCGCTGGTGGTGTGGCGCCACCGTCTGCTGGTACTGTTGATGCTGACGCTTGGCTGGAGAACCTACGTGCCAGAGGCAGGAAGGCACTTGCTTCGCAAGCGCTGCATGCAGGCGTGATGTGGCGAGGGCTTCTGTCAAGCGTCGAGAGTCTCCTGTGGCATCCCACCCTTCCTGATATTTTTGCGTTTGGTCTGGGTGACGGCGGCTTTGGGGTTGCAGCTGTTCCTCCTGGCAGCTTTGCTGCTGCTGCTGCTGCTCCTGCAGTTCGCGCGAGTCTCCCGTATTCCGTGGTGCACCAATCGGCAGAGCAGCAGCTTGTACTGCTGTTGTCTGCGCACTCCCCACACCAGGGCAAAGTGACACGGTTGTGCTGGCTGCTGTTGCCTGCGCCGCCTGCTGCCGCCCACCAGCAGCAGCACCTGCCGCGGCAGACTGCAGCAGAACCCAAGAAGGAGACTTGCGCTGCAGGCAGAGCTGCTGCTCTCCTCGACAGTTTGACAGAGGAAACGGTGTCGCCGTGGGGGCGAGGGTCTGGTGCTGCGGCTGGCAGTCGGAAGAGCGCAGGAAAGGGAACAGGAGCGCCACCAGGTGGACCTCTCGTCGCCCTGCTTTCTGCTCCTGCAGCGTCGCTGTTGCTGTCAGGCACAGCAGAAGGAGAGCTCTTTGTTACCGCTTTCATTCCAGAGCGGCAGCAGCAGCAGCCACTTGACCGTTGCAGCAGCAGCCGCCACCGAGGCGCACCACAGTCGAAGCAGCCCCAACAGCACCGCACGTCACCGACGGCGTTTGAGCCACCCACGCCAGCATTGGCAGAGCTGCTGCTGCAGTTGCCTGGGAACATGGCAACGGCACCAGACGTAGGGGCGGAAGCAGCAGAAGCTGGAGAAGCAGGCAGGAGCGCATGTACGCCGGAACCAACAGCAGATGCAGCAGCAGACGCTGCGGAAGCGAAGGCAGGAAGAACACCCACCACCCTTACAGCAACAACAGCAGCAGCAGTTGACGCACATACACCACGACCAGAAACAGGGGACGTACTTGATGGGGTGGATGCAGAAGTGCCATCACAGGAAACAGGTGGACAATCGGAACGACCTAAGGCGGCGACTTCTAGGAAATCTGCGGAGGTCGACTGGGACAGAAGAGAACAGCTGCGAGGCTTGCCACTTGTTATGCGTTGGCCACCCCATGGGGTCTCCCGAGACGTGCTGCAGCAGCACGCGTGTAGGCAGGTCCTTACCGGAGCAGCAGCAGGAGCTGCGGCAGACGCGGCGGCGTTAGGGGCAGGGGTAGATGCAGGAAGTCTTTTAACAGCAACTGCAGCAGTGGGTAACACAGAAGGACGTGCACCAGCAACAGTGGAAGTAGAAGAAGCCGCGCGACCGTCTGCAGCATTGCCGGCAGGAGGACTGGTATCGGACGCTTCAGCAGATACGTCTCGTCAGAGCAGTGGGGGAGACACAAACGTGTTAGTCCTGTTCAGAGAGAGGCCACGCACCAGCAGCAGCAGCGGCACCTGCTGTCCTGTAGAGCTGCTTGTGCTGCAGCCTCTGTGGAGGCCAAGACGACAACAGGGACAGCAGCAACAGCAACGCGGCAGCTTTCCAGGCAGCAGCAACGTGGCATTTAGGTGCGTAGGGCGCCTGTGGTTGCCGGGGTTTACGGAGAAGGTCGTGTGTGCTGCTGCCTCACCTCCACAGAAGGTTCGTGGACTCTCTCGCGAATGTTCTTGCAGCAGTGCGAGCCGGAGGCGCGGCAGTCGCGGCAGCAGCGACAACAACGCTGGTAGGAGCCAGAGCAGCTTCGGGAGTCTTCCCCCGTGTGCGCAGTTGCTGGCAGCAGGAGATGCGAGTGGCAGCATCTGGCTTGGTGTCTGGCCGGATGTGCTTCGTGAAGCTTTGCGGCAGCAGCAGCAGTACCGGAAGGTCCAGCGGTTGCAGCAGCAGGAACTGCAGCAGCAGCACGGACAGCGAGGGCTGCATGAACACGAGCAGCAGTCTGCAACGGAGCGTCAGCAGGGCGGGGGAGGGAAGGCTGAGGGAGGAGAGGAAGGAGAGGAAGAAGAGAAGCAGCTGCAGGAGAATAGTGATGGTACGGGAAGTGGCATGAAGATGTGCAGCAGCCGCAGCAGGAGAAGCGAGGAAACGGGAAGCCGGGGCGGGTGGTACGGGGTGATGGTTCGTGCAAGCGATAGCTTTCGGACCAGCAATACGAAAAAGAGCAGCAAGAGCAGCAGCAGCGGCACCACCACGAATACCAAAGCGATGGTTACGTGTCTGTCGTTTGGGATCCGGTGGGTTGAAGATGATGGCGCGACGATGTCGACGATAGCAGCCGCGTCAGACTCGAAAGCTGCAGCAGCAGCAGTGGACGGTGGTGCGAAGGCACTAGCAGGAGAAGAGGAGGTAGCTGCAGAGGAAGTAGATGAAGAAAAGGCGTGCGCAGCGGAACGATCACGGCCGACAATGGAAGTGCTGCTTGGTGCAACGTTTTCGAACGGGGTTGCTGCAGCATTTCGTATCGAGCCAGACAGCAGCTGCTGCTCTGCACAACAGGACTGCACCCCTGCCGTCCCGGAGGACTGCAGCAGCAACACCAGTAGCGCCTCCCCGAGTGGTAGTTGCAGCAGCAACACCGGCGGCAGCACCTTGGCCAGCAGCAGCAACACAAGCAACGCTGTCGCCAGCTGCAGCAGCAGCGTCTCCCGGGCCAGCGGCAGCAGCAGGGCTGTCTGCGGAACCGGTGGCCACGAGATGCACGCGTCTTGTCGGATAAAAGTTAACATCGTAGGACGTCTGACACGCACTGCCTGTGCAGTGTTGCCATCGCAGCAGCAGCAGCAAGACAGCGGCGGTAGCTTGCTGAGCTGCTGCTGGTACGAGCCGCCTCTTACAAATCGACTCCAGCTGCTGCTCGGTGAGCCTCCACTTTAAACAGCGTCTGCCCCGTTGTTCGAGGACGTAAATTCAAAACAACATGTCGTTAATTTGTACGTCGCACCGCTGACCAAGCGTACCTGCCTATGGATGTACCCACTACTCTCTCTGCACGCTTGGCATCCATTTATATTGTCAAGGTCCTAGACGCCCGTCGTCTGCAGGCACGTATATACGTACCTGTGTTGATGTATGCGATTGGGACGTCCGTCATGTTAATATCACTCGTATTTGTCGAGCAAGCGTACGCGCGTACGAACACGTGTACACACGCAGCATGCACGTCGCGATTCTGCTTATCCAGGGCACGCAGGGAAGTCGTCTACTGCATGCGCGCATATTTAGAGGTTGTGTGCGTGTTTGAAACTCTTTAAATAACAGTCACAGCATCGGTAAGGTGCCACTGACTGCTCTCTGTGCATGTGGCATCTGTGGCCATTTGCACCCGTATCGTGGCGGAGTGTTTCTCTCTGCTTGTTGGCGAAGCCTTATCATCGCTGTATCACACGACGTGCACAGGAGCACTGGCGTATATGAGTTGTCAGAGCTAGCTGTAGTCAATTCATGTTTGTAGAGTAGGGGACCTGCAATCTCCCGGCTTTACCGGTGTGGCTGGTTCTCTTTAACGTATATATACGTATACAACTGTGTGCACACACTCTCTGGTGTCAACATATAGAGCCCAATCATCTCCCCTCTGTCTGCGTCTGTCCACATATATTTCTGTATGTACAAGGTACACGCCGCAGCTAGTATGTGGTATAAAGCCGCGCTCGCGTGGTGAGTTATTCTTCGGCTGGACACTGGCCTCTGGCGCTCCCTTCGAAAAGCGATTAGTTTGCTGCCTCTGTCGAGCCGTCGCGGAAGGGAGCTGCAGGGGCAGCAGCCACCGGCCGGTAGGTCAAGCGGCAGGGATGGGTGTGTGTGTTGATACATATGTCTACACATATATATATATATATATGTATATATATACGGACTTGTGAAGGATGAGGACGTGCACAGGCGTATTGATATATGTGTGTCTGTGTAGAGAGAGACAAAGAGAACAAGCACACACACACACACACACACACACGCACACATATATACGAAGTTTCGAAGATGAATATGTGAGGGCTTGCAGATTTTTGTATGTGTGTGACTGCCTCTCTACATGAATTGGTGTGTGTGCGTCGCTGCATGCAGATATGCGTATGCGGTTTCAAAGGTATACGAGTCTGTAAAGGTAGTGTAGGCATTGGCCTGTGCGTGTGCTGCTCGGTCACGGGTCCACATATATATATATATATATGTTTGGATATGCCTGCTTTAAAAGAAGACGAGGGACTGACCGCGCAATTATGTGGAGACTTTTGTGGCCGGTGAAGAGTACACTGCGCTCAATACGGCGAGTTACTCTGCAGCAACAACAGCAGCGTACAACCAACGGTGTGAGAACGCACTGCGTCTTGCAAGTCGCGCCGCTAACGTACGAGTCTATGCGAGTGTTGCGTCTGACGTACAGGCGGGGTAGAGCAGCTCGTAATGCTCTGGGATCCTCTGACTCTCCCTTTCTTCCCTCCACGTCCTCCTGGGCCCCCTTCGCATGGTGCCTCGTCCTCCTCCTCCGCTGCTGGTGCTACTCGTACTGAAACTGCTGCGGCTTCTGCTGCTGTTCCTGCTGCTCCTGCCGCGGACGCCGCTGCGTCTTCCTCTTCGACGAGATGTCCTGCGGCCGCTTCCCTTGGTGCTGAACAGGCAGATGCTGCTTCCAATTTCAAAGGCGATGTCGGCAGCGATAGCATTTTGGGGCAGCAGCTGCAGCAGCAACCCTTGCAGCGACAGCGTTGCTGCAGCGCTTCTTTTGATGTCTTACCACCTTGGCTGCGGGGGATGCCGCCTTTTGGGGCCGCTCCATGGGTTACTTTTCTCTTACTTCTTCTGTGTAAAGGCTCGAAGCATGCATCGGATGCGAAGGAATCGCTGCAACATGTCCGTGACTGGCCACGGCAGCAGCAGCGGCCACAGGAGGGACAGGAGCGCCTGGTGGAACGCGAGAAGCAGCAGCAGCGGACGTCCGCTTCACTCACACCGCAGCACCAACTGCACAAGCTGCAACAGGTGCAGCGGCTGCAGGACCACGAGATGGCGAACCGAAGACCGCAGCTGCCGGCCCAGGACGACGACGCTGCGGTACATGAGCTGCGGATGTTCAAGGCGTTCTTGTTCGTCTTGTGTGGCAGGAAACTTTTTGAAAGCGGGGGACCTGCTGCGCTGTGGCAGTCTTTGCTGCCGACCAGCAGTCAGAGATGCCGCCCCTTGCTTGCAGACGCAGGAGCGGCAGGGGCGCCAGCCAGCCCACGCGGCGAATGCTACAGCAGCAGCGGCAGCAGCAGTGCAGGGACCCAGGCTATCTTCAAGTGCCCCTCCTGCAACGGTATTTCCTGCGTCGTCCCCACTGACGAATGTGTTGCAGCAGCGGTGACGTGGAATGCACCTTCGGCTCGACTCGCCTTGCAGCAGGAGCTGATGCGGCCCCTGCAACAGCGCCAGCCGTCGTCCGCAGCACGCCGAGCAGCAGATTCAAAGGAACGACTGCTGCAGCTCTGGTGTCAGCCGCCTACCCACCGACCCACGAAGTGCATGTGGTGCGGCTCTTCAAAGAGCAGCGTGAAGCGCGGCAGCAGTAGCACCAACGTGAGGGAAGGCGAGTGCAGCAGCAGAACGCCCGACTGCAGCAGTATCATTCCAAGTAGCAGTCGCGCTGCGTTCCGCGCGTTACTTCAAGGAGGACGCCTTCCCTGGATGCCATACAGGCATGCAGCTGCTGAGGCACCAGCAGCACACGCAATGGATGGTGCAGCAGCACCGTTCAAAAGTTCAGCAGAAGCAGATCCGGTAACAGCAGAAACTGACTCTTTAACGGCGACGACGGCAGCAGCCACACCCTCAGTTTCTACGCGGGCACCAGCAGCAGCAGCAGACGAAGCGACGGGACAGAACGAGGGCGCAGCAGCGGCCTCGTGTGGACCGGCATCACCAGTGGCTCGAGTATCGGCGTCGGCCGCGAGTGTTACTAGTGCAACAAGAAGCGGCCATGACCTCTTTTCGATGCATACGGCAGAGACAGCATTTGACGAAGACGAATTTTCTGAAGAAGATACCGCCTTGTTCTGGTTGTCTGTTGGCGCTGCTGCATGTGCTGCTGCAACGCCACAAGCGACAGCGTCAGCAGGACCAGCAACGGCAGCAGCGCGTGCGTTGTGGCCAGGTCTGCTCGAAAATTTTGCAGATCACACGATGCGACAATGGCGGCGCAGACGACAACAGCTCGCGACGCGGCCGCCGTGCACCGCTGCTACTGTCGACACGGCAAGCACGTGGAGTTCCCGCACCGAGAGCTCAGCTCGTCGAGACCAGCAGTAAGAAGCAGCAGCAGGACAAGCAACTGCTGATAAGTACTCGCTTCTCGTGTTTAAAAAGCTTCGTCGTTTTCAGAGAGTGCGACACCAGTCAAGTAAAATTTCTGTTATCACGTCGCTATATAAGTGTACGCAGTCGCATACACGGCAATGACCTAGTTCTACCGATACGCTACTAACACTCGCGGTCTTCCCACGTCCCTCCTGTGCGACGTACATGTGTGCGGGTGCTGCTGTGCTTGCGTTACATGGGCGTGTGTCTGACAATTAATTCGTCAAATGTGGGAAAGTGGTGCCGCGACGACGGCGAGGAATAAGCAAGATCTGCCACAAGGATGCATGTACGTCGCTTAAGGCTAATACACTGCCAGGAGCTTGTGTTAACAGGCTGCTTCCGTTATTGGCACGCCACTGCGATCTTTTGCCAGATGCGTGGCCGGTGCACTGCATCACATCTCTCTCGGCTGTTCTTCTCCTCCTCCGTCTTGACTGCTGCTGCTCCTGTGCTGCTGCTGCCCGACGTACTGAGTGTCCTCCTGACTCCGTACGTATGACCCTCCCACTCCACGCACATGCAAGAAGCGAAGAAGGGAGCAGCGCCCCGGGTGACGCTGCAGGACTTCGCGGTCCACCGTGGCTGCTTTTTACACTGGGGTGTGGCCCGTGACTGCGTGCTGTGCAGTTGCCGCTAGCGCCTCGTAGCTGCATTGCTGCAGTGCACCTGTGGTTATTCTGCTGCTGCCACTGCTGCTGCTGCTACCGCTGCCACTCCTGCGGCTGGTGCGACTGCTGCTGCTGCTGCCACTCCTGCTGCTGCTGCTGCTCTCACCCCTACTGCTGCTCCTGCCGCTCCTGCTGCTGCTCCCGCCACTCCTGCTGCTGCTCCTGCCACTCGTGCTGCGGCCCCTGCCATTCCGACTGGTGCTGCTGCCACTCCTGCTGCTGCTGCTGCCACGCCTGCTGCTGCCACGCCTGCTGCTGCTCCTGCCACTGCTGTTGCTGCTGCCACTGCTGCTGCTGCCAGTGCTGCGGCCGCTGCCACTGCTACTGCTGCAGCAGCTGCTGCCACTGCGGCCACTGCGGTTGCACTGGTGGTACTGTTTTTGCCTGTATGGAGCTGCGTGGCGGCGTGCCTGCGGCGGTGGCCTTGTACAACATGCTACCGTAGACTTTAGTGTGCTGCATCTCCTCTCCTGCTGTTACACGTGCGGCGTGCGTTGCCTGTGTATGCATTCTGTCGTCCTTGCAGTCTCGTGCAACGGCTACACGAAACCGCGGGGCTCCTACTCGCTAGCGGCAAGTCACGAACAGCAGCGACCTTCTATTGGAAAGGAGGGCTGCTGATGCATGCTCTCGTGCTCGCGCAGCTGCAGCAGTGCAGCAAAAGCCGTGTGCTGCTGCTCGATATCTCTGCAGCCTGGCTACACGAACAACAGTTTCTCCCTGCTGCCGGTGCTGCTGCTGCCGCGCGTGCCTGGCTGCAAGCGGCTGCCATGCTGGCTCTCGCCTATAAAGCGCATCCTGACAAAAGCGCTGCTGCGGTCCTATCTGGCAGCGGGGTTGTGGGTGGTGCTGCTGCTGCTGGTGCTGCTGTTCATGTGGGTGCTGCAATAGCTAATAAACTGCATGAGGCGGCGATGAGAGCAACGCACCTGAGCTGCTGGCCCTTCCCCGCTGGGCTGCTTCTGCTGCTGGCGGCTGCTTGTGCGTTACGCGCAGCCATAGAACCGTCAGCAGAAGCACCTGTTGCAGCAGAAGTTGAAACTGATGAAGACGAGTCCTCATCTGCAGCCGACACCTCGGACGTAGGGGTGAGCGAAGAGGACGCAGAGACTGCAGGAGGCGAGAAAGAAGAGACTGGCGAGCATTCTGAAGGAGCAGCAGCAGCCGAAAGGGGACTGCGGAGTACCGTTGCCTTTAATCCGGAGAAGCCACTGCTGCAGCCGCTGCAGCAGCAACCTGGGCAGGAGCGGCAGCAACAGCGAACGAAAGGGCAACAGCCGCGGCAGGGGCTCCGATGCCATGGCCAACAAAACGAGCCAGACAGGCAGCAGAAAAAGGGAAGGGACTACGTCTTGGAGCAGGCTGTGATTGCTGCGTTCCCCGCAGTGAAGACGCTACTGTCGAAATCGCCCAACAGCGGCGGCATTGGCTGGCTGCAAGTACATTCGAAGTCCCCGCTCGCTGCTACGCTTCACGCGAGTCAAAGGGCTGCAGCAGCAAAAACTGCTGCGTTGCTGTTGCATCTCCGACTGGCTGGAGCGCTGGCAGCAACACGGCAGCTCGTCGCTCTTCAGGCAGTAAGCTACGCATACCCATATGTGCGTGTGTAAGTGCATCTGCATGTGTGCGTATGTGGCTACATACACGTGCATGACTGTCCGCCACGTCCACGCCGACGCTCACGTACGTTTTCACCCATACACAAAGACATATATATATATATGTAGTACGGACTGTTACATATGGGAGAACTGGCATGTTAGGAGGACACTGCTGGTGGACGTGCAAGCGCCCTTGAGTCCGACAACTGTAGCTTCTTAATACTACCCAGCCGGCTCTGCAGTTCGCCGGTGGAGGACGACGGTACCTGCTTTATGTCACCATCGGTATCCTTCTACAATTGTGGTAACTTTTACGTGTATATATATATACGTGTGTGCGTCCGTGTCATTGTGTGCAGACCAACACCAGAGCGTAGAGTGTCGAAGGAATTTGCGTCCTTCTTCATTCTGTCGATACACAGGATGATTTCTTGACGCACACTGCCCGCGGAACTGAAGCAGGCGTGTGATCTCTGCGCCCGTACATGTATGTAGATGTACGTACGGCTCCACGCGTCGCGAGATGTACGTATGCACACGGTGTACCTGTATATCTCTCTCTCTATATATAGATATATATATATATATATATGCAGAGAGAGAAAGAGACAGAAAGAGAGAGAGAGGGAGGGAAAGGGAGCGAGAGAGCGAGGAGAAGAGAGGGGGAGGGAGAGAAATACGCGTGCACGTACGCACAGGTGTACATATATATATATATATGTATATATATATATATA
>KL647289.1:7621670-7755247 GCA_000727475.1 Sarcocystis neurona | reverse complement strand
AGAGAGAGGGAGAGGGAGGGAGAGGGAGAGGGAGAGAGAGATACCTTGCGCGTACGCACAGGAGGTACACGTATATGTGTGTATACATATATATATATATATATATGTAGAAAGAGAGATACGTGTGTTTCTCCCCACGTCACCTCTGCATGACGTTGAAGGGGTGTATACAACATTTGCAGGTATACGCGTGTGGTGAAACGCAACAACGACGAGCATTCCTCGATCGATTCCTGTGCGTCGGCGGTGGTCTACCGTATGAAAAAGTGCGCTCCTCCAGGTGTGATATGCGTGCTTATCTCTATCCATGCTTCTTTTACAGGCCGTGGAAGTTCTGCGAGGCGACTGGACACGCTGTTCAGCAGACGCGCGACATGCGCTTGCTGCGTTGCTGTCCCCGGTCTCCTGGGCCAGGTGCCGTGCTCCCTTGTGCCACCGACTCTCGTGCGACCGACCAGAGCAGCAGCAGTGGCAAGGAACACAGCAGCAAGTTGAACAGCAGGAAGAGCAACAGCAGCAACACATCGGTGAGGAACCGCAGCGCGAGGAGCAGGAGCAAAATAACGCGCAGCAGCAGCTCAGTGCGCCTGTCGCTCGCTGTACGTGTCCTCCAGCGTCGTTATTTGAGCAGCGCCTGCACGTGGTGGTTGCTACGTTTCTGCGGATGCTGTGCACGCGGCGAGAGCAGCACCGCAAGCGGCGAAACGGCATGCAGGAGCACGGTGCTGACACAGTCGGCAAGGAAGAAGAGGGATGTACTGCAGCTGCAGCTTGTACACAGAGTGAAAAACAGGAAGCGAAGCTGACGCAGCGGCACGAGTGCAGGGCGCAGACGGGGCAGCGCCCCGATGCATGTGACTGTGAAAGCAGTGCAGAACGCTTCGTGCGCGTTTCCTTACAGGGGCATCAAGTTGTATTTGCTGCCTACCGGCTGCTGCTGCAACACAAACAGCAGCAGCAGCAGCATTTCTTAAGGCAACAGCCGGAGGAGGAGCAGCACCCTATGTTGGAGCAGCAGCGCAACGTGCTTGTGCAGCAGCCTCCTTCGTGTCCACCACGGGAACACTGGCACTGTCACTCGCTGCAAAAGCTGCAACCAGACACTCCATGTGGAAGAAGCAGCGTCGTGGGTTCTAGCAAAGGTGGTGTTACAGGCGAATTTATAGGAATTGTAGCAGACTCAGCAGCACCTGCAGACGGGACTGCTTTCGTTGCTGCTGTTGCAACAGAAACAGATGCGAAGGCGCTTCTGCAGAGGCTTCTTGCTCATGCTGCCCTGCAGGTCTATGCACCTGACGCAGCGGGGCTGCGCAACAGCAGCGGTTTCATTTCGGCCGGTGACGCAGAAAAAGAGCTTTTGCCAACTACGCGTGGTGGCGAGAGCACCATGCCTCCCGCTGTCAACCCGGTGCCGGCCACTGCAGGTGCTGCAGCGTCAGTGAGGATCTCGTCAGCGGCAGCAGCGACCGCACAACCAACGGTGACACGAACAGGTATTGAACTCGACGTCAAAGCAGCCAAGAGCACTGAGACGGAAGGGGCAACAACTTTTGTGCATGGGGGAAGTGAACTTTCTGCACAAGGCGTAGAGACAGAATTCTGTGTGTTGGACGCAGCACTTGAAGAACAAAAAGGGGAACAGGAAGCCCGGCTGCTACAAGAAGCTGCGTGCTGGGTTTTTGCAGTGCTGTTGAGTTGTCACTTGACACCCTCGCCTGTTGCCGTCATTGCGGATCCGGCCGCACTGCAAACGGCGACTCGCCCAGAAACAAATATTTGTCCTAACACTGCAGCAAGCGGCCTGCCACATGAGGCAACCGGAAAGACGCTTCCCACAACAACGGAAGCGGAGAGCGACGGAGCAGCGGGAGGGTGTTCCCGCGCAGCAGGAAGAGCGGCAAATCACGCAACAACGCCAGCAGGAGACGACGCTGTAACGGCGACGTCAGCACACAAAAGTGCTGAAGCAGGTGCATTAGTTATGGCGGTGTCACCTGCTGCTTTAAACGTACTGCACTCGAAAGTGGTTCACCGGGTGCATAGGGAAGAACTGGATAACGACCGCGAGGTTTCAGCTGCGATGCAAGAGTCGGCCACTCTGCTTCTGCGCTTCGTGCAGTTGCTTCTACTCTTTACGCGAGAGCAGCAGGAGCACGAAGACGACGACGTGAAGCCTCACCCGCCCAGCGGCGACCGCGTCCAGGAAGAGAGCCGTATCGTTAGAGTCCTGCGCTACTACCCTGCACGAGCCAGCGCGGGTGGCAGTAGTGCTGCCGCTCTACTGCTGAGCACGAAGAAGAGGCACCTCTCTTGCGAAGGGTGGCGCACGTGGCTACAGCAGCAGCAGGAATAACACGGGCACAGCAGGGTTCGCCTCCGCGGCGGCTGAGTCTTCCCAGTACTGCTGTCAGGTGGAATTTTATCTGCGGGGGTCTCAGAATTGCGTATAGTCTGCGGAGGGGAGCACTTATATGCTCAGTTTGCACGTCGCGTCCGCAGGGGGATCTTCCATTTTCAGGCGGTAGACACGCAAATTCTGGGAAGAGGGAGCGGTTTACAGGTACAAGCCACTGCCGCGAGCAGCAACTGCAACCTCAGCAGCATTAGCATTACGTTGATAGTGCGACAGCAACAGCACCCGTTGCTGCAGCAAAAGCAACAGTACTACTCGCTGCTGCTGCAGCAGTAGCCGTTCCGCCCGCTGTAGAAGCAGCCCCTGTTCGGTGAGGCGCCGAATGTTCTTCGTATCAAGTCAGTAGCGACCAGGATACGAGCCTCTTGAAATGATCGCACGGGAGCTTTCATGCGATATAACAGAAAAAGGCACGGCACCGAACTAGCAGTGCTTGACGATTTTGTGGGGAGCTGGCGTCGGCTGGTGATGTTTTCAGCCGATACAGCACCGTAACGATTGAAATGAAGTGTGGCGAAGGTGGCGCACTGTTCCGACTAATAAGCTGGACGTCAGGGAGTGTGAAGTACATTGTAACGCGTGCTAGGAGAAAACACGCGAACGCTGGCGCAGCAACTCGTGATTTGCAGGTGTCGTGCTGCTGATGCAGCAGCACGTGCCTCTCGTGAAACTTCTTGATAGGGTGATCTGCAGCGGGCAGCAGGTTGCTCGAGTACACATCACACGTTCCAAAGACATGTCTCTCGTTGGTTCCCTTCAAGAAAAGACAAGACCATTGTCCACACTTAACAGCGTTCAAGTGGATCGATGCAGGTTCACATATCCCGCCGTAAGAATTCGCGGCCATATTCATACCTGCACATCCGTAATAGTTATACGCTCTCATGTTTTGGTACGTCTCTCTCTCTCTCTACATGTATATATGTAATGTAATAGAATACGCAGGTGTCCCCATGCATTTGCATACAGGTATTGCAGCATGCGCTGTAGGCGCGGGGACAGAGACAGGGATATCTCCAGCGATTATATTGTATGAGGATGAGGAGCGTGCACTCGTCCGTCATCAAGTGAAAAGAAGCACATGATAATGAAATAAGAAGCTTGAGCGTCGCCGCACATCTCACGCAGGATCACAAGTATAGGAGTGTGTACACCTACACGTACTATTATAGCTTTGACATATGTATGCGATATGGACGCAACTGTATACATATACGTATGTAGGCAGATGCACATATATATATATATATATATAGATAGATAGATAGGTAGATAGATATATGCGTGCATCTGTCTACCGGTAGACAAATAATTATGACCATGTATGTGAACGTGTACAAACGTGGCCGCCGTCATGGTACGCAATCGGAAGCGCCAGAACATGCCCTTACGCGGGCTAATGCACAAGCGCGCCTGCTTTCTATGGGAAATTTGAACACTCCAGTGGTAGCGGGTTGCTTTCGAAGCAATTTCAACTTAGAATGGTAGTGCTGCCCTCCCACACGACACGCATCCAGGCATGCATATCGGATGTTCCACCAAACATTGCTTTTCCACAAGAACTCCTGCAAAGTTGCAATTTCATGATAAACCTGCTCACGGAGACACTTCTCTATCCGCTGCCGTGAACGCACACACGAGTCTGTAATACATACATTTACACACGCACAAGGGTGTACACATACGTGCGTAGACGGTGCGCCGTCAGAAGCTGCACGCTTTCCTCTGGGTGGTGATATTGAGCATATCCAACGCAGGTAGTTCCTGCAGGGGCGCCAAGCTACGTTAATGCAAGATAGCTCTAGCTTAATACGGTGTATATCTTAAACGCTATGTGCACGCATACACCTACATTCACTAAATCCACACATGAACCACATATAGGACTGAAGCGCGTACTTAAGCAGTCACGTTAGCACGCGCACACCCTTTAGAACCGCAACCTTCGTGCACATCCACATCTACTCGCGCGGTGACAAATATTCGTAGAAGTCTGCGTGTGTACGTATGTATGTATATGCATAAAAACATATATATATATCTGTGGGACACGTGTACCATTTGTCTGAACGTGTCCTCGTAGTAATGCGCCCCCCTGGCCGCACTCGGGGATTTCTTCAAATAAAAAGGTTTCTCCGTACATCAACTCACGCACTACACTAGAAGCAACCTTGCCGCCACTATCCGAGTAGGAGTGTGTTACGGAGACGACCTTGGAGCGGCGGTGCTTCACCTTCTACGGAACGCTCAAGACTACTCGCTAGCTAGCCAGATGGATTGGTACGTAGCTGCCTGGATTTCTGTGCAGATGTTCTCCACGCTTCTTCACTCAACGCTCTGCGCGGCAAACGCGTATACACTAGATACGTTTCCACATATATAAGGTATACGATCTATACAAAAAGGCGTGTGGGCTCACTACTTAAAGTACACACGTCCACATCCCCGCGTAACCAGCAGCAGCTCGTGATTTAAACCTCATCAACCCCACTACAGTCCCTAACACGTCTATTACGCCGTATTGTTGCTCTCTTATAAGTTGCTGGGTGTCACCCTGGAGAGTGTGACATCGACACGTCCGTGACACGAGTAGCTTCAGATACCTCTCGAGAGAGATACCTAGATAGATAGGAACAGACACCGCACACGTAGACATCCGAATGTATATATATGCATTTATAAGTATACAGTATGTATATACAGCTGATATAGTCTGGCGGTCCCCTGCGCCGTACTTGCGCGATTGAACCTGAGGAACTTTGTCAGGTATAGAAAGGGTTCGCTCAAGGGCGTGGCTCGCTGCCACGCCTCACAGACCGAAACTACTCTGCCTGGTAACGGCTGAATCTTTATGTATTTCCAGACGTCTACAAAGGTACCCCCGGCGGTATGTAGGAATGTGAACATTCTTGAGTAGGTCTTCGTACGCGGAATATACACGCGTATCCGCAAACAGATTACGGTGATCCAAGGAGCTCTGCCCGCAGTTTTTCGTGTGTACTGAAGTAGGAGCTGAAGTACGTTCGAAAAGGCGCTGCCTGTCGTGTGTAGCAGCCTGACTGCTGTGTTGCCAGTGCTCCTGCAGCACCCGTCTGGATTCCAGCCGGCTCAAGTCTACTCCTTTTTTGCCTCTTCTTGTGTAGGAAACCGACAGCAAAAGCAGCCTTCTCGTCGACGGCTGCTGTCATCAGTGCGGCTAGCCGGCCGACAGCATAAACGAAAAAACATGTACTTATTTCGCACGATTAGCCTCCTTCCTCCCAAGGCCTCCTTGTGCCTCTGTACGAATAGCCTGCGTCTAACCGTTCACCCAGCCGTGTGTCCGGTGTCTCTGGTAGCTCGCTAGCCACTCGCGAGAGCATCTCTACACCCCGCCTGGATGGGTAGGCACAGGCATATAGTGCGAGTGCAGCGTACTACACTACACCGCAGGTCGTTTGAATCCACAGCCGAAAACCTCAAGGCTCGTACAGTCTATACTGATTACTGCGTGGCTATCTAGGTGCTCCTTCTGCATGCGCACACACTGCGCCGTCATCCGTTCAGTACGCCTGCAGTGACGGGTACTTGTCCCACTTGCACACACCCAGCTAGCCAGGGACCCACTCGGGACAACGCTGGCCGCTCACCGAGCTGGTCGTTGTATTTGAAAGACAAACGCTGTTCGTCTAAGACGCAGCCAGTGCGCGGTTTCTGCTCGCATCCTAGCCACCCGCGAGAAGCAGCTAACGGCTTCTACGACGTAGCGTCGCCTCTGGTGGGTACAGGCAGTAGGCAAAGCTCGGGCTCCGTTACACGGCTAGCTGGCGAGCCATCCGAGAGGGTCGTGTAGCTGCTCTTCTGCATCAGTGTCTTCTCCCAAGCTGTAGCCTCTGCTCTGACTCACGCCGTTTGCCGCAGCTGCAGCACGTCGACGATTTGCTGCTGATCGCTCTGCCAAACGCTTCACCTGCTGCGCCTCCAGCTTCTGCCGCAGCATCTGCACCTGCAGACACAAAAAAAACTTCAGCACTCTCGTATCGCGGGCACGTATATGTCCGTACATGACACACACATATAGGAGAAATTCCTGCAGATATCTCTGCACATACGCATGCGTTGACCGTTCTTACACGTCACTCTTGCGCACAAGTACCCACGTATGATGGATGCGCACACACAGATACATACACACGTATACACAGAGCGAGAGACGGTGGAAAGAAGGGAACGAAAGAAGAAAAGAAAAGGGTGAAGAAGAGAGAAGATGAAGACACTCACTTCGGGAAAGGCAGTGCGCACAATGGAGCTCGGGAAGACACAAAGCCATTTCTGCAACATGTGTTCCACACAAGTGTCGCTGTGTGTGAGACACGTGTGGCTGTGGTCAAGACAGGCAAAGAGAAGAAGAATTTTAGCGCCCCGTCTGCGAGAAAACGCACGTGTCCACGCAAGCATAGAAGCGCCTATCGCTTCACAGTGAGTCATATACGCATTCATGCAGACATTCAAATATATATAAATATATATATATATAGATAGATAGATAGATATATTTGGAGAGAGGCACACATGACTACACGCGTGTGTAAGTGCAGAGCTGTAAGCTACACATCCGTAGACATTGACCCATTTTAGTGTGGCATACGCTTAGACACATCACTACGTATGCAGACGCGTACATATATATATATACACATATATGTGTACATATATACATATACACACATATATGTGTGCACAGCAAGCAGAGAGAGAGACAGAGAAAGTGAGACACAGCAAACGTCCGACGTAGCTGCAGAGGGACACGTCGTGGCAGGGTATTCAAACGACTGTGTGACCAGAAAGAAAACAGCATTTCCCAAAATTTAGCGAGCATCCTCACATATGCGTACACATAATCACGCCCCAGCATCTCTGTATATACATATATATATATACATACATATGTACTTATATCAATTGACACATATGCGTGTATATATATATATGTATATATATACATATATATACCTATTTCTACGTAGCCAGAGTGGTTTCCTTTCCCTCCTCTCTCTCTCTCTCTACATATATACACACATGTGCACCCATTAGGCGGGAGGATACACGCAGACAGGTAGACGAGTCCATAGACACCTACAGATGCTCGTAGTGCACGTCTAGTCCTCTAAGACAAGAGTATGTGGGCCGCGCTTATGTCTAGTCACTTAAAGCAAGATTATGTCGGCTTTTTGGCCACGCTCATCTGTAGTCACCTAAAGCAAGAGAACGTCAGCGTTGTGGCCACGCTCTGTAGAGACGCGAACTCCTGCAGTGGGCTAACTGTGCGCACGCATGTGCGCATACGAAGAATTACGCGTCGACCTGTTTTTGTGCACGTATGTGCGTGCGTATGAAATATTCGTTACGGATACGGTAAGAGTGAATGAACGATCGTGTGGACTTGTGGCGTACTCTAGAAGTCCGACTGCTCTGCTCTGAGCCCAGGGGCTGCGTGTGACCTCCTTTGCTGTTGCTGCTGCTGCTGCGCGAGAAGTGAGCACCGAGGGCGGGGCTGCTGCAGCGGTTGTGTACCCTGCTTAGCTGCTGCTGTTGTTGCCGCACGCAGCTGCTGTTGCTGTCCACATCGTCCGCCTGCTCCTTTTCATTTTCGGCTTCTGTCGCCGCTGCCGCTGCTACGCCCGAATCCCCTCGAACCGGTGCCCGCTGCTGCTGCACCGCCTGACAGACAGCAGCCCACAGGGGCAGCCACAGCAGCAGCTGCGGTACTAGGGTGACCAGTGACAATCCAAGTGCAAAAGTACACTAGGAGCAAGCGCTGCACCGACGGGAAACATGACGCACCAAAGATCAAAGGAGGAGCGGGCATGCAGCGGTAGCAACTGGCCCCGCAGCAATCGCACGAGTAGCAGCGGGGGGGCGGTGCAGATCCTGAACAGAAGATACGGTGGCAGCAACAGCAACACTTGAGACATAGCGGCTTTAAAAACGTAGCAGGGGCTGCGAGGCCTTCATCGACAACAGCAGCCACGGGCGAGACACACTGACATTGGACAGGAGCCGCAGCACCAGCAGACGGACAGAGGCAGAGACGGAAAAATAGCAGCGGCCGACACATACTGCGTACACACGCGCACAAAATATATATATATATATATGTGTATGTGCGTTTATGTAGTATATTACCAGCAGACTTGTAACCCAGCTTTGATTGAATTCACAGATTTCCTCGTACACGGAAAATTCAGGTGTACGTACACCTCGAAGAGACCGCGTTACATGTCTCGGGAGAAACATGGCAACAGGCGCACGTCAGACGTCCACAACAGCTGCGTGCAGTAGGGAAGGCGCAGGCCCCGAGCTGTCACTCACACATACAAAGCTGAAGATCCGCTTCCACCAAAACTACCTCCCATACAACCGTGTGGGGTGTATATATACGTACACATATACAGATATGCAAACGTAGCTGTGCTACATGCCGCGTACGCATACACGTATATATATTTACCCGCGCACACGTGCCTAAGATCTGACTATTGGTTTGCATCCACCCGCATCTATACGACGTCTGCACGCTGTACAAGTGTGAGTAGAGACAGCGCAACATGACCGCCATGCGCTCTGCTGAAAAGCAGCCAGCAGTCGGCAGCAGTGTTCCCATTCTTGGTATCCTCGACGGCAATTCTCCACCTTTCCTGCGGCTGCCTTGCGGCTGCTCGTGCACCCTGGTACTACTAGAATCTCTTCCGCTGCTCACCTCACACGGTTGTTGCCCTCTATCTGCTGCTGGCGCTCCCCCTGCAGCTGCTGTCCCTCTGAGTTTTGCTGCTGCTCCTGCTGCGGGTGCTGGAGCTCCAGCTGTTGCTGCTGACGCCTCGCCTCGCGCCGCCCGCGGTTTTGTTGTTGCTGAGGTTGGTACGCCTTCTGCTGAAGCAGCCACTGCTGCTCCGCATGCGGCTGTTGAGTCCGTCGATGCTCGTGCTGCAGCGCTTGATGCCCCTACTGCTGCTCGCGTGGGGGTCGCCGCTGCTGTCGAGCCCGTTCCTTCTGCACTCGTGGGCTTGTCGGCCCCCGCTGGTCGTCGGGCAACTGCTGCTGCCTGCGAGGTTAAGGACCGCCGCATTGGGAGGTCTGCTGCAGACACAGCAGCGGCTCGACTCACAGAAGAGTCGTTGCTGCTCTGGCTTCGGCTGTACGGAGGCTGCCCTGCTGCGGAGGCGGCCGTAGTGAAACTCACTCTGCGCGTAGACATGGTTGCGTTGCCCTGCTGGGTTGCACCAGCAGCTGCTGCAGCTCCACAGGTGCTGCTGCTGCTGTTCGTCCCCACTCCTACTATAGTATGGGGAAGAGTCCGCCGAACTGCACAAAAACGAAAGAAAACTCCTGCAGCGACTGCAATGAATGTTCCTCCACCAGCGGCTGCCGCATCCGCTACTCGTGAGGAACACGTAAAAAACAACTTACAGCAGCAACCGCAGCTGCCCTTCGCCCTACCTGCATGCACCACCGAAGCGACTCCAGATGCAAGACACCGGATCAGCAGGAACCAGAAGCAGCAGCACTTGGCGTCATCTCAAAGGGACGCAGGACACGAGCAAGGCAGATGACGCTGGAAGGAACCGCGGAGCTGAAAACGAAGCATTGATTGCGTATGGAGAGTACCCGCGGCACCCGACAGTGGGCTAACGAAAGCAGGAGTGGCGGCAATTGCAGAAACCCCGACGGCCCCAGGAGCAGAACGGGCTCCTGCCGCAAGAAGCAGCGGCAGGGTGCAATGCCAGAGAAGTCAGCCCCCGCCGTAGCGACAGCACATGAACAGGACGACGCCTTTACGCACAGCCGCAGAAGCCCCACAAGTAGCAGCAGGCGGAGCAGCAACAAGAGGAGGAACATCAAATAGTAATACAGCATCAACGGGCGGAGAGGGACAACACATGCGTACACGTATATATACATCTACGTATAAAGAGGCAGAGAGATCATGCCTGCGTGTGTGTGTGTGTGTGATCCTGTGTGAGGCAGAGCGTCATGCAGCTCCTGCTGCGGCGTCGCTTACTCCCTGGCTGCGCAAGGGGATGTCGGTGGCTGCTGCTGGTGGTACCAGAGCTGCCGCAGTTGTTGCTGCTGTTGAGTCTTGGTAGCGTGGGGAGCAGCAGTGCATCGGAAGAGAAGCCTGGCGCCCGGCGCGCTCCTGCTGTTGCAGGTGTTCCCGCTCCGGCAGCAACTGACGCCAGCGTCTCCAGCGACGGACAGACCGTTGGCTCCATCAACTTGCGCTGCACCCGCGGAAGACCAGCAGCAGCAGAGCGAGGCGTGCGCCAGGCGCAGCAGCACGCATGTACGGAAGCAGCACCCGCAGCAACGGCAGGAGATTCGCTACGCCCTCATCACCCCAACAACTGCAAATCTATGTGTTCCTCCTCTGCAGATATATAAACGTGAAGGCATGCGTCGGCCACACGTAAATGCAAAACTGCAACCGAGCGCATGCGTGAACAGCCAGTGTAGGCGTCCACAGAAATGATCAAAGCCATGTGCGGGGAAGAGCGAACTTATGTGCTGCTGTACGCTACCTGTCATAAATATACATAGGACTCCATATACACATGTACACATATTTTAATATACACATATACGTGTGTGGCTCTCCATATCAGCGGCCGTATAGAGTGGACTGCAGCTGCGCAAGTGGATATATGTACATACATCCGTGAGTGACGTACGCCCGTATAAATACAGAGCGACGCGCAGATGATCCTACCCGATGTATACACAGGTATATCCATATAGGCGTCCCTATGCACCCACGTATAAGAATGTGTGTACGTGCAAAGAGCCATCGATGAAAGCACGTGTTACCAAATGCCTCTGAAAAGAACACACCAGATTCACGCGGCAGTGCGCGTGTGGCACCCACCTCTACAGGGTCACGCAGTAATGCAGCAGCCGACTGCCAGAGCAGCTTGGCCCCAGCATCAGGCATGAGCACCCACGCAGCAGACGTCTCGTCTCCTTCGCCTTCGCCGAACTCGTGGCGCTGCTGCTGGTCTTTCTCTGCCCCCCACAAAACGTCCTGCTGCTGCTGCAGATACGGACGCAGATCGAGAAACTCCACCGACGCCAGCACGCCATGAAGTGCGCTGCGCCGTCCCCCCGCCACGCACAGGACTGGATAGTGTGTGCAGCCTTCTTGCTGCTGTGTCTCATCCTCATCCTCCGGCTGCCGCAGCCGGTGCTGCTGCTGCAAAAGCGTCTGCCTCAGCGAAAACGGGTTGTCGCCTTGGAAGAGCCACACGAGGCAGAGCGGACTGACACGCGGTTCGTTCAGAGCCGGCACTGTAGAGGCAGGCGGCAGCAGAAAGAACGAATCGAGGAGAAATTGCAGGATAGTGTATCATTGGCCGTGCTCTACTTGGTGCAACGAAGCCACAAAAAAATAGAGCCACGGATTAACTAACACAAACCCGCGCATATTTCCTCTCGCTCTCTACTCCTTATCCAGCGCTGTAGGTGTGTACGTTTTCTCATCTGGCCCAACACTAAGAGGCACGCGGAGACCTGCCCTGCATGCCAGCCATCTCGCACGGAAGCGCAGAAGTGCTACTGCTGTGCAGGTCTCTCGAGACAACGAGAAGCAAACGACCTCTCTGCCAACACACGTACCGGTTGTGCGTACGTAGATACGTATATGCACGGCTGCTCAAACTCATTATCCACTATTTGTGCTGAAAGCCTTGCATGCATGTATAGACACAGCTCTAGCAGCTTATCCGAGTCACGGCCACCGCGTGTATCACAAAAAGGTGCAGCCGCACCGGCGCGCGGAGCCTCAGTTGCCGAACGCATCGTCTCAGCTGCCCACGAGTAGCCGCGGTTGCGTGCACCTCTTCCGAGCAATTCAGCTACGCGCTACGCACGCCCTGGTCTTGTAAGCCACGCGTCTTTCTTGTCCTGGGGCTGTCTGACCAGACGCTCAATCCGCATGCACTGCGTGTCTAGAGATGCGTAAAAATAATCGAAGCTGCACCCTGCGCGACACTTCCCGGGTGCGTCGGTGCCTCTGGACACGGGCGCATGCGTGTATTTATGCAAACGCATGGATACGTACGTATCCGTACGTAGGTACGCACACACTTTCTTGTAAATATGGAAGCACATGTGTGTGTCTATATATATATATATATATATACGCATACGTAGAGTATGAGCGCGTCGAATTGTAGACAGCGTGGTAGACCCGTGCCCCACGAACGCAGAAGTCAATTCGCTTTCTGACACTGTTGCAGAGAGCGAACTGCGTAGCCAAGCCCACTGCGCGGGCGTCGCCTGCACGACAATTCTTGCTTCGATGTCTTCTCTGACGGCAAAACAGCCATCAACAAGAGGCAGCGAACACAGAGACGTGGAGGGCATGAGTGAGAAAACGATCCTGCGCAGCAGCAGCGACGAGAACACGGTGACGATGTGCGTCTCCGAGAGAAGTAAGCACAGCACGCACGAGGAAACCGAGCGCCGGAGCGGAGGAGTGGCACGGTGAATTTATGGCAAAGGACCCGAGCTGCCGCTAGAAAGAGAACCCGACGACAGATTAGCACACAACGGCAAAAGGGTGAGAAGGAAGAAGATGAAGGGCAGGAAAAGACGAGGCAGTGGTGGATGGAGACTGCGCGGAAGTGAATAAGGAGACGACAGCAGCTGAGACACAGACAACAAGTAGACGGCGGAAGAAATCAGAAGAAGAAATAGGAGGACACTGGTGGACGATAGGGGAAACGAAAGAGAGACGAGAAGGAAGAAATGGGAAGGGAGGGAGTCCGAGAAAAGTCACTTACAATCTGACCAGATACCCGTTCGTGTATCGAAAACTTCGACGGACGCAAGCGGCTTCACTCCGTTCGTGCCGCCTGCACACGTGCGCAGCCGCAGCAGCAGGCGCAACAGCAACAGCAATTGCAGCCTCACCAACAGCGGCAGCAACCGCAACAGAAAAGCCACCAGCAGTACCAGCAGCGACTCAGCAACAGCAACTGCAGCAACAGCAGCCGCATCTGCAGCACAAGCAGTCGCAGTTGTGCGCGATCGGCGGTAGTACCCCGCAAGCAGCAGAACGAGGTGCAGGGGAACTCCAGAAAACTGCAGCAGCTCTGTTAGCTGGGAAAATAGCAGCAACTCGCAGAAGAGAAAGACCCGCAGCAGCCGCAGCGCCAGGACCAGCGCTGTGAAGACTACTAAAAGCACCCACTGCTCGACGAAAAGCAGCAGGAGCACTCAACGAGGACGCCGCATTGGCAGCTATATGAGGTGCATACGCAGAGAGCAGCAGCGGAATCACCTGCCATGACGCCAGCGAGAAAAGCAGAAGTGACGCGCAAGAGCAGCAGGAGCGGCTGCCGAGGAGCAGTGGCAGCGGCTACCGAGGAGCAGTAGCAGCGGCTGCCGAGGAGCAGTAGCAGCGGCGGCAGAAGAGCAGTAGCAGCGGCGGCAGAGGAGCAGCAGCAGCAGCGGCAGAGGAGCAGTAGTAGTGGCGTACTAGCAGCACAACTCCAAAGAAAAGCAGTAGCTGCAGCAGCAGGAGCGCCACACGCAACGTGACAGGTTGTAGCAGCAGCCAGGGATACAGCACCAGTACCCAGAACGAAAACCCGTCAAGCAGTCCTCAGTGAAAACAGAAGCAGCAGTAGCAGGCAGTGAAGGCCAGGTGTGAACCCCCCCACGAGCGCATCGAGAGGCCGCAGAAATAGGCAGACAGTCGAAGGTGCATCAGGGATCGTCGATGATGCCACGTCGGCAGCAGCAAAACCACGCCTACTCAGGACCGCAGAGGCCCGTCACGCAGCAAGCTGCAGCAGCAGCGGCAGCAGGAGAATCAGGAGAATCGTGCCAGCAGAAAGAGCAGCAGCTTGAGCGGCCACATATCTACACATATGTATATATATATATATATAAATTGTACGTTATTATTATTGTATTTAAGCAAGGAGGCAACTTTGCCTGTACACGTGGGTCTCTGCTGCTTCTGCGTTTACGTCAGTTAATTTCTCAGCAGCAGCAGCAGCAGTATGTACGTACCTGCGCAGAAGATGAAACTCCGATACTGCGCAGCTCCGCAACTGGCTCGTGCTTGTCGCATAGAGGGCAGGAGCCGCCAACAGTTTTCTACGCTGCTTCTGTTGCTGCAACAGCAACTACTGCTTCCCGATGACCCTCCTGGTGCTGTTTCTGCTGAGACCCGCGCCACTGCAGCTCCTGCTGCTGCAGCCGCGTCGCTTTCCGACTGCGCCCGTCTGCATGCCCATCGCAGTCCTGCCTGCTGCTGCTGCTGCAGCCTCACAGTATGTCCCCCCGCTGCTGCGTCTGCTGCGGCTTCTTCCCGTTCTTCGGCGTCTGCCTCTCCTCCCGATGCTTCCAATCCTGCTGTCCCCGCAGCGTCAAGCTGCTGCTGCTCTGTGTTTGAGAATCTGCTGCTACGGTTCTCTCTAGTCACTGCTGCTGCTGAAGAAGAACAAAAAGAAGGAGAAGAACTAGCAGTACCAGCAACGCCACCACCACCGGCTGCACCAGACGCAGAGAGAGACGCAGCACCCGGAGAAGAAAGTGTAAAACCCTCCACACTTCTCAATACTCTCCCGTGGTCACCCGGTCCGTCTCTTCCTCCTAAGACAACGACGCAGCAGCCAACAGCAACAGCAGCAAACGAGTGCCGCTGGTGCTGCAGTGGAGGAAGATTAATCCAGTTCCCACGAACGGGGTGGAAGAGTTCTACAGAGCGCAGCACCCCTCCTCGGTCTCCTTCCCCGCCTATGACGACCGCTCGTCCTCCCCAGACCACGCATCCTGCTGAATAGACGCGGCACGCAAGAAAGCAACAACAGCAGCTCGCAAGAAGCGTCGCAGCACTGCGGGAACAAGCACTAAGAGGAACACCAGCAGCAGCACTCCGTTCGGCTCTCCGACATACACGTCAGCCCTCTTCTTACGAAGAAGCAGCAACAGCTACGGCACCGGATATGCCGGACGCAGTCGCACGGGAAGCAGCAGCGACAACTCCCCACACCAGTGAGACCCACAGAGCAAACACAAACGCAACAGCCGTCGCACCAGCAGCAACGCGGCAGCAGACAACGGGGATGCAGGACCATCAGTAACGGCAGTGTGCTGCATACCAGAAGAACGTCATCGACCACGGTATAGCCGCAACAGCAGCAGCACCACTAGCGGCAGCAGGGGCATTGGCAGCACCAGCAGCACTAGCAGCAGCAGCAGCGTCCACAACTGCTACGCGTCCCGCAGCGGGGACGCAGCAACAGCAGGGAGACGAGCAGCACACCAGAAGACTTCTGCTGCTTCGCAGAGACCACAGGCTCCCCGAAAAGAGGCCAAGACCCCACGCGTCGACCGCCATGAGATGCTTCATCATCGTCGTTCTACCCTCGTGGCAGTGGGCGCCGCCTCACACACTCACAGTACGAAATGATACGTACAACTCTGCTCAGCGTCGAGGCAGTACAGCCATCGAACACATATATGTATATATATGTTAGATACAGAAATAGACAGCTACGTACCAGCCACTTGTGTATACATGCAGAATGACACTCACTCTCACGTGTACAGAGAGAGGGAAGTGATCACGACAGTCGCTGAAGCGCAGCCAGAAGAAGCACAATCTTAGAAGAAGACGACGTGCCCTCACAAACACGTGCAGCACGACGCGCCTCGGTGCCTCTGGCGCATACATACCCACCTCCTAACAGAGAGAAGCAAATCCTCCCGCGGCTTCAAAATAGAAACAGACGCACATTGCCTTGAGCGTTTGCTGCACACGTTTTTAGACAGAGTGACGTCCCTGGACGACTCGGTTGGGCGACAGATAATCGAAGAAGCAGTACACTGCAGGTGCAGACCTGCCCGCGCAGATTCACCCATGTCTATCCAGCTGCAATCAAAACCTACACAGAGACCTAGACTACATATAATCAAAGTCACGTATATATACATGTATATATATGTGTAGCTGGGTCCACGTACTACGTGCGGCAGGGATTGTGCTAGTATACAGCTTTATCCTTCTACTTCTACCCAGAGCGCACGTCCTGGCAAGGGCGGCTGTATCGAGCAGAGACGCACGTGTCCGCATAGAAACGTGGACGATTAGAAGGAGCAAAAGGAAACGAAGAAGACGCAGCAGCAACGGCGCGCACAGACTCTGCTGCGGCTCGACGCCCGCCTCTTGAGAGAGAAACGCCCCCTGGGCAAGAGCCGTCTATTACAGAAATGAAATCTCGAAGATGCAGTCAGCGGGTGCTCCTCAAAGAGAAGCCCGTACAGTGACGCCGTCTCCACCAGAAACGAGACGCGCGCCTGCGCATGCGTGTGAGCCGCGTCTCCCCAACGCAGTGGCGCACAAGACTATTTTCGAGAAAAGGGGTGCAGCGCGCCTTCGTCTCGGGTAAACTTCCGGAGTATATGTATGTATGTATATGTATATGTGTACATGAGTAGAGGGAGGATACGCTCTCCGGTGAAATACACGCGCAACTGCGTGTATGTACACACGTGTACGTAGGTACACACACAGACACACCGGCGGCCAAACTGACATATACGTAGATATATATATATATATATATGAGAGCCAATCATACATTTAAGTATATATATATATATATATCAGCCGAACAGGTATACAAGTATACATAGATATACATATATATATGCATGACAGCCGAGCGGAGACACAAAAATAAGATATACATATATATACGGGTAGACTCGCATGTGGACATTCGTGTGTAATAGAGTGGTGCAGGCAGGTGTCCTGCAGGGCTACGCAGCATTTGTTCTACTCTCCTTCAGTATTCTCTCTTCTCTCTCTGCCTACGCGTGCACAGGTCACGTGTGTACCTGTCTTCCTCTCTACATATATTCCGTACCTAGTCCAGCCGTCTCTGTACATTTATATATATGCGACCTATTTGTCTACCTTGCTGTCTCTCTCTCTTCTACATACTCACACATGTCTCTCTTATATCTGTATGAACAGTTATATTCGTATCATCTGTCTTCTTATCTCTCTCCCTGTCCCTGCATATATATATATACATATACATCCCTTGTATAAGCACATATATGCAACAACATATACATACCCGCATGTTTATCTAGCTAGTTTTCCATCTTTGTCTCTCTGTGTCTCTCTCTACATATACGTATATGCAGACCTCCTGCCTCTGCGTACACATGTCCATACACAGACATATATACATACATATATATAGATATGTCATGTCTTTTCCCTTCATGCTCTCTACAACCACATCTTTACACACATGTTTATACATATGTACACACACACGTATCTGCTGTATTTGCACACAGATGGCCTACGTTCGAGTCTTTCTCTCCTTCGCTCCCAGGATATGTATTGTCTATCTTTTTATCTCGGTGGCTCTCTCAGGGGGTTTACCGTGGTGAGCTCGAGCCGAATGAAGAGAAGGAAGCGAGCTCCAGGATCGCTGAGAAAACCTAAAGCGTTCGACCGAACGCAGCACGCCCTCGCCTTCTTCCCTGCCGCCAACCACCAGGACCTCATCCTCTGAAACGCGACAGCAGCAGCAGCACCAGAGGCGCACGCCTAGCAAAGCAGCAACGGCTATGACACTTACACGCGGCATGCGGCAGTAACGTCTCTGCAGCGTGTCGACAGTCACTTTGTACACGAGTGGGCTCTACAGCTGCAGCGGCAGCGCAGCAACGGCTGAGCAGTGCAGGGCCGTGCAGAGCAGCGTGAGAGACGCACGCCGCAGCAGCCGCAACGCACTAACAGCTACAGCACAGCAGCAGCCGCAGCACACCAGCACAGCAGCAGCACAGCAGCACAGCAGCAGCACAGCAGCACAGCAGCAGCAGCAGCACCAGCCCATCAGCAGCAGCAGCACAGCAGCAGCAGCAGCGCGGTAGCATAGCCGCAGCAGCAGCACGGCAGCATAGCCGCAGCAGCAGCATGGCAGCATAGCCGCAGCAGCAGCATGGCAGCATAGCCGCAGCAGCAGCAGCAGTACAGCACCGAAGCAGCAGCAGCAGCCGCAGCACAGCAACAGCCGCAGCACAGCAGCGTACCAGCAGCAGCAGCACAGCCCCGCATCAGCAGCACGGCCCCGCACCAGCAGCGTAGCAACAGTAGCAGCGCAGCAGCTGCAGCAGAGCACCAGAAGTAGCGCTAAGTGCCGCGCCCGCTCCCACCGGGCAACGGTGAGTAGAGACCCGCTCTAGGAACTTCGCCAGCAAAACAGCAGCAGCGGCAGCAGAGCACGTCAGCAGCGCAGAACGACGCTCATTCTTTCAAGAAGCACTGCACGCAACGAGCACAGCAGAAATGTGTACGACGCTATTAAAAGGAATAGAGCCACACTCGTGCATTCCCGTCGGACTACTACGTGGAACCTCCGCTGAAGCGGAAACTTAACTGCTTGCATTCCTCTGCGAAGACGCACACACTTACGCAAGCTGCCTACGCGCCTCCGTATACTGTCCTGTAGGAGTCGATAACACAGATATCCGTATTAACAGACGCACTCGAACAGATCTTTGCGATGCGCTGACGTATTTCTTAAATAGATATATAACCTATATACAGGAGAATTATAGGGCGACATACAGTGTACATTTGTTCAGGAAGAGGGAGAACGAAAGCTTGAACGCGCATGTGTATACGCACGATAAGAGACATGCTCGTGAACTGACCTGCGGATAGACAAAGTTATACATGTGTCTCCACACATATGCAGCACAGAGGGGGATGGAGAAAGAGACGGGAGCGGGAAAAAGGCAGACAGAGAAACGCAACAGCAGCTACTAAGGTCTTGAAAACATACGTACGGGCGAGTTGGCGTGTATCTACACATATGCGTATATGCCCGTGTACGTGTATTATTAGCATATATATATATATATATACCTGACGTGGCGCATGCGACATGCGCATATCTTGGGACCTGCAGGGGAGGCAGGTGTTCGTCAAGTTGGAAGAAAGGCAGATCCTTCTTGTCCAAGTTGTTCGCACACTGGTGCTGTCGGTGCTGCAGGGAAGAAGACGGAGAAGAGGAGAGTGACCCAGTCTGTGGTGAGCTTGCTGCTGTGCTGTGGATGCTGCTGCTGCTTTCCGCTTCCCGCTGCAGCGCTGGTGCGCTCACTCGAAACGTTTCCACGCAGTCAACGGCTCGGCGGCGGTCGTCTGCCCCCCCACACCGCAGCAAAAGTAAACCCGACGACTCTGTACCTGCTCGCGCATTCTCTTGCACTGGCCCCTTCTTATCCTGGTCTTTTTCGATGTTCTCCGATTCATTGTCAGCCTCCTGCTGTCGCTGTCTCGCCCGTTGCTGCTGCTGCCGCTCCTGGAGCGCCCGCAGCTGCCGCTGCACCGTCTGTTGTAGTCGCTGCTGCTGCATTTCTGCTGCTGCCGCTGCACCGTCTCCCGTGGGTCTGCTGTTCTCTGTTGCTCCTGCTGGTGCAGTGAAGTCTGCTGCTGGCGTCTCCCTCCTGAAAAAACGCTCTGTGCTGATGCCGCCTGCCGCGGGGGCTGCTGCTGCCACTGCAGCAAACGCTCCAGCGGCTGGTGAGAGGAAACACAAGTAGGAAGAGCGGCAGCAGCAGCAGTAGGTCCGTGGCTAGGTGATGCTACTGTTGCTGTCGCACGCATCTTTAAAATGGTGACAGCAGCACCTGGACGTTGCTCAGAAGGAAAGTCACGCTGCTAGAAACACGCCCGATCCAGCAGCAGTAAGAAGCAGACAAACTGCTGTTGCCGCTGCTGTGCGCCCGCTAGATTGATACAGAAGCATCAAAGCCGTGTGCATGCACCGACACAGAAGCTACACACAAGCCGGAAGTGCCGCTACTTATGGCGATACAGGACATGGAGAGGTAGCAGCACACAATTTCCCAGGATGCTACATCTTCTGCTTCCCTGATCGACTGCCTGCCATTCCGCGCTTGCGTCGATTCCGGCTGGTGGCACGCATGCGGATCCTCCTGCCACTTCTGGTAGTGCTAGCCGTGTTGGGTGGCCTTGTACTCCTCTTCTCTTGCCGTGTTACCCCCGTCCTGTTGCTCCTGACGCCCCGTTGAGGCTCCTGTGCCTGTTATTGCTGCTGACCTGCTGTTGCCCACCCGCTGCTGCAGCACCAGCTGCTCCGCTGCAGCTTTTCTTTCTGTCCCCGCGTGTGCTGCTTGTCGGCTCGGAATCGGCCTGCCCCAATTCTGACGGACTGCCTACATGCGCGGGTGTTGCTGCTGCTGTTTCATCTCTCGCTGGTGGTGTGCACACTCTTGCTGCTGCATGCGCTGTTGGCAGATATGCAGCTGCCTGTACGCTTGCCGATGATGGAGCACTCCGTAGATCAGCGAATGCCGCTGCTGCTTCAGCCGGCTGCCGCTGCTGCTGTCTGGATGGAAGGGCTCCACTAGGGCTGCTTGGGGCACTCTGCTGCCGCGGCCGTGTTGTGCTGCAGCTCCGTTCTTCTCGGGTTGCTGTAAGCTCTCTGCGTCCTGGCGCTGCACCTGCTGGTGCTCTTTTTATCGCTTGTGGCCTTCGTGCCAGGCATAGCCTGCAGCCGTGGTAAAGAAGAAAGAATATCACCGCTGCAGCCCGTTCATCCCGCTCATGGGAAAACTATTGCCTCCACTTCCCCTGCTCGTGCTGGTGCTGTCGCTGCAGCTGGTGTTGCTGCTCCTTGAGGTTCACGCAGACAGGTACGCCTCCTGTTCGGTCGCGGACAAGCGACGGGTAGTCGACGGATTGGCTGGCGGTTGGTATAAAGAAAGAGTGATAGCAACAAGCTACACAGCGAAGTACCAAAAATGGATGTCGCGGGGAAGAAACGCGTCGACCGCAGGCATGCGCGGAGAAGTAACAGAATCACCGAAGGAGATCACGAGAAAAGAGCAAAAACATGCCGCTACTTTCTGCCGGTTGTCTCCTCCTTTTTCGAGCGATTTAACAAGCTGCCGGTTCTAAGGCGAAAACTCTCTATATGCACGAGCTTTCCTGCTCCTTCGGCTGCCTTGGCTGCTCTTGCTGCTACTGCACAGCTGTCGCTGCTGATGTTGCGACGTCGGGCCATTGACGCTGGTGCTACGCTGCTGCCGCTGCCGCCCCTGCTGCGGCGACAGTGCCCTCCAACGTTTTAAGTGGTGTGCTGCGGCTACTCTTCCGGCCGGCCACGCATACTGGTGCTAGATGATTCCCTCCTTTACTCATTACGCGACCGCCTCTCTGCTGCTACTCTTTTGGTGTCTGTTCTTTGGAGTTTCTCTTGATATCCGAGGTGCTTCTGCTCACCAGCTTTGCCACTGCTGCTGGGGAGCCGTTTAGCTGCTGCTGGTTTTCGTGCGGCTCGCGGCGCGTGGTCCACACCGCGCTGCTGCTGCAGTTCGTCTGCTGCGGCGGCTGCTGCTGCTGCGCATGAGTCCAGTTGCTGCATGTGTGTTGCCTGCATGTGTGCCGCTGCTGCTGCATGTGTGCGGCTGCTGCTGCATGTGTGCTGCCGCTGCTGCACGACCCCATGCCATCCGTACATATCTCCCCCGCTACTTCCGTGGCGGAGTCGCTCCTGCAGAGCGTGCAGCTGCAAAAACATTTCGTGTGATGATTCTCCTGAGATCGGCTGCCGGCCACAATCAGAACCGCAGCTGTTGCTCTGCCTGAACGCTGTTCTTGGACGCGCACGAAACAGGACGTTATATATAGTATTACTTGTATATGCACAAACACACGCATTACAGATACATGCGAATGTCACACGTGTACATATTTACATCCCGCCCGTGTGTATTCATACAGACACACTTTTTGTCGCCCCGTGTGCGTAGGGGACACGGTGGGGGACAAGCGGCTTGCGTCGAATAGAGCAACTACTCGACACGCCGTATATGCTTCGAGGGGTGTCCCAGTGCACCCCCTGACGCACGATGAACGTGAAGATGAAAAGTTGTACGCGTAGATATGCAACCTTCTACACGCCTAAATACGTGCGCCTCATATGCGTACGTCTCTATGCACGTAAGTGAGAAGACGCCTGCCTGTCCACACCAAACTTTCGGATATGTGCATGTCTACACATACATGTGCTGATGCGTGGGGGCGTTTAGTGATATACAAGACATTAGCGTGGTTATATGTATCTATACGTATTGAAAGGGGGAGTACGAGTATATATACGTACACGCATGCGTGTGTATGTACGAGTGACGAAAAGAAAAGAATGGCAACGCATTTGCTCAAACATATACCGCAGAACATTGAGTGACCTACTCACCCCGGATGCGACTGCTGAGAGTCTCTCCTGCTGTGGTGCGGGCCACCCCTCCCTCCCTCGCTCCGCAGAAGTCTCATATGACAACTCTCTATATACAGCTGATGTGGTATCGCATGCAGTAGTCCCCTGGATCGACTCTCAATGTGCGCCCCTATGGGTAACAGGTTTCCGGCTGCTGCTGAGAGTTGATTTTCAGTGAGTGGCTTTCCCGTAGCGATCTCTACAGGCAGAGAGAGACTATAGAAAATTGTGGACAGAGCACAGGGACCAGCCCCTATACAACATCAGCCAATACAGGGGGAGACAGCAAAACTGAACTACGTTAAGCAGTGGCCTCCTTGAACACGGCAACAATGGAATCTAGCCGGCCACCGTTTACTTCGTTGTGTGAAAGCTTCTAAGCTCTCGTATACAGAGCTACTGAGCGCCACACGGATGCACGCCTACGTGCTGGAAGGACAGCAAGAAATCCCGTGCCTACATACGCGTCGCCGCTGTTTATACGAAAAACGCGTATACTTTTTGGAAGTCTCTCGGCATCCACATACATATTCTGCTGTGTTCCTCTACAGAAATATGGGGCAGCTCTGCTTCCACACCTGCTCCCACTATGTATCTGCTTGTTTGTTGCTTCTGAATAAAGCCCGACGATGTAATGACACTAGTATCTAGAAGGGCAGATGCTAACACGTCGACACATAGAAAAGATGTAGGGGAGCCTTGCTTGCGTTTACACCGTAGTCTAGCTGGTACATAAACACTTCTTTCTCGCCTTTTTCCGTGACCATATGGATGGATAAAGTTGGTGTACCGGCAGATACACTAACAGGCGTATAGCCAGATCGGTAGCCACATAAGACGTGCTAGTTGGATTCAGAGAGTAGTGCACTAGTCAGCTGCATAGTCGCACGTTGTTGCAGTGTGTTTATGAGTTTGCGCATTCCAGGCCTGCGACTTTACGTGTACGCTGCTCAAATCTGTGCGCGGTACGTCCTCTTTAGCGGTAGCCCCCCCATCAATACGTAGACCTCCGTATCCATGCACATGTCTGTTGGGGTCAGCAGGCACGCGTCGGCAAGCGCCTATCGCAGGGCGTCACCCCGTGAGTGTCATCGCGTGACGTATTTTGCATCGGCTGACGCACGTAGGACACCGCAGTCAAGTGGAGGCGGGAATGAATGATTTTGATCTACGTACGGTATTAGTTGCGTATACCCTGTTCAAGGATACACACGGAATGGCTCTGTTCCGGCGTGTAATTCTTTTGTAGTCCGCATTGATTTGAAAGAACACCAGTTACATGCACAGCGGTTCCCGCAAATAAGCATGGGGGTACACCATTTACTTCCTGCGTAGGCGTACGGATGTAGCGTCAACTATCACGTATGTTCATATCCACATTTGCTTCTATGCCCTTCTAGTGTCACACATAAGAGACACGACGAGTACGAAGACCCGTATATGCCATCCTTGTGCTTCTCGCGTAGCAAGTATATATCTGGATAAGTGTGCACGTTGCTAAGACCGACACGTCCCACACAACAGTGCAGTATGTGGTAGGTAAGATCGGCTACGGCAACGGCACAACTTCCACCACCTCATAAACAAGGCAGTTGCGTCTGCCTGCATCACAAGTACAACGAAAACATATATATGTAGGGTGTAGCCACTGCAATACATATGCGAATGAGTGTATGTGTGCTCATTTCGACAATAAAGAGATAGACAGATACAGATAAATGTCCTTCTGGATATACGTGAACATGCGTGCCCTGAAGTGCTAGTTGTGCGCTTCTATCTCCTATATATGCTGACTACTGACGTATAGATGTACACACATAATATATTCTTGCACACGTATGTGCATGCTCGTGCTTTCTCTGCCCCTCGCCTGTTTTACCTATACCGGTGTGGCGGTCTACGCAGTTATATTTGCATCCATACATGGTTAGTTTCGACCAAGACACTCTTCCTTTTACTGCCAGCCGTTCCGTCTAATTCCACTGACACGCCCTTGTGCCCTACAGGAAATAGTCTTACGCATTTTGGTCACAAACCTACAAACGTTATTCTATAGATGCGTGTATCACTTCACAGCTCCATTGTGTACGTGCGTACAAATGTGTGCATTTCCAAGCTTCGCTTCTGAGTGTCCTGCGACGATTAAACGCTAATTCCACCGACGTGCCCGCGTGTCCTACGTCAAATAATGTTACGCGCTGTGGTCATACACCTACAAACAATCCTATGTAGCTGCGTACATCACTTCACGCCCTCCGTGTGTACATATGTACAAGTGTGTGCGTTTTCAAGCTTCACTTTTGAGTGTCTTGCGCTGAATAAACACAAAGTGAAGTAGCGGTCCCAGAGCGTTCTCCTGCAATTTCTTCTTTTGTTCCTCTCCCGCTTCTACAACAGGACGCTCTGCCTGCCCTCTAGTGTACGTACACTTCAGTTCCAGGGTTCGTACACTACACAACTCCGGATTTTCTCTCTGCTTCCGTTGACATGCACGTTGTGCAAGTATATATTTATATTTGGCCGTGGGCGGGGAGCGTGCGGAGCGCATGCGTCGCCGGGCCGCGGATGCAACTGGTGTCTTTCGTGGCAGTGCGATCCAGCCCTCTCTCCCTGTAGCTTTGCAGATAACTTCATGTAATTATTTTTCAGTCAAACTGTGCGCCAGGTCCCAGGTGTGATACGCGGTGACACGCACCGGAGAGAAAATTTTCGGAGAAGAGTCTCCTACAGTTTTCCTTAGGAAACAAGGAGCACTATCGCTCGCCGTTCCACCCCACCAGAGCGCCGACCGTCCGTGCCGCATGCAGGTGTACATCCATATTCCTTTCCACTTTTCCCGGTCTCCCATTTGTTTACCACTCTCTCGCATTCTGTTTACTTCTTCTTCACCACTTATGCCACAGCTGCGTTCCAGGAGGGGCCCGACTCCGTCGTCTTGTCGCAGCTCCGTGCTGTCTATTTGCCCTCTCCATGTGTTGGCGTTTCGCTGCTTCCCCTGGGATCTTCCCGTGAGTGTCCCCGTGGCTGTAGCCGGCGTCCTGTGCGTCTCCATATCACGTTGCCTGCCTGCGCCGTCTATGTTTCAGTTGCAGCGTCTCTCTAATGAGTGCCGCGAACTAACTGGGGTTTCCTGACAGGGCAAAACACTCTCCCAATTGCTACCGCCTTTTCGTAGCGTCCTCCAGCGCTGAACATAAATTCCGCGAAGTCAGTCGTCAGCACCTAGTACTACAGTTCGGTCGCCGCAGATGGTCGACCTTTTGGCACTGCGTCACAGAGTCCACTCTCCTCACCTGACTGGTTACGCTCCCTTACAACGTCCGTACCTTGTCAGGATTCCCATCTGTAAAACGCCGTCAGATAACTGTTCACCAACGACCTCAATGCCCTCGCACGTAACGTGCGTGTCGTCAGACTGCGACACATACGCGCTTGCGAGCACACGTATGCATAGTGAACGTGCTCAGCGGGACTTAGTTAACGAGTGACTATACAATGTTACCAGTAACACAGAGATGACTCGCCGCAGCTCTATACACGAGGGACGCATGGACAACTTTGCGCCTGCGCTCGTGCCTCCTGTGCCGCTACCGCTCCTGTCTCGCTTCAACAGCAAGATTCCTCCTGTAGGATTACACGGTTGGAGCTCCAGTACCATCTCGCGACACACACCTACCACCTACGCCCCATCTTGCTCTTATCTCTCCTTTCGTTCGGCCATGTCCCCTGTCACACGCGAGCTTTTCATGCTAGGAAATAAATTCCTGACTGAAATGCGCTGGTGTATCTCTGGCTGAAGGAATATTTCCTTTCTAAAGTCAGCTTGCCACGTAGATATTCGCTTCGAAGTCCGATTGTCGCGTGCACCGGATTCATACGGGAGGAAAACGCACCCATCTACCTTGTGCCCCTCTGACTCATATAGCTGTCTGGACGTTCTTCGGTTTGCTGGCGTTCATCCCTGTCCCTCCTTACTAGCCTCCGTAAGTCTTTGCCTTTAATCCGTGACAGTTCGTCTCCACGCAGTTCGCGTCTTCCCGGTGTGCCCCTCATAGTCGTCCTGTTGCACTTTGACTCACGTCTTTGGGCATGCAGTAGAAGCTTCCCGTTGTATTTGGCCTCTATGAGGAAAGCCGTATCATTACTGTCGGCGTACTTGTTTTAGTTGCTCCCTGTGTCACTACCATTAATTCCGCAGCGTCCGTGCTGCTTTATCTACCGTAGACGTGCTCCACATGGATTCTTTGTCTCTCGGCTGGTCTCTTTGACTGCCTCGCTACGTCTGAGGACAAACTATATTAGCTGTATACGCACGTGTATGTGCGTGCGCCCTGATTGGCTGTACACGTCGAAAGGATCAACGAGACTTATCTGCAAGTTCCGCAGGCATTTGCTCGTAGCCAGCTCCAGTGTACATTGTGTTCCTTGACTATAGCATGTCGCACTGGTGCAGGGTGCCACACTTGCGTCAGTGTGGAAGGCAGAGAAGTTCCCCGTTCTTTGGCGGGTATGTTGCCAGAAGCGTAAACACCAGCGGGGACGCGTGGATGTGCGGCACGTTTTGTGTGTGCTAGAATACGTTCAGCAGTCTCGTCGTCAGAGAGGAAACACTCGTGCGACAGCAGTGTCTGCCTTCTCTGTTCTTCTGCTTGTATAGGAAAGACCTGGTTAAGCATTTTGTACTGCCGTGGTTGTGCCTGACTCGTGGGTAGCAAGACGTTGTTATGCAACATTGTTGGTACGGCCTCTGCTACCCACATGAGTAGCAACTGACGCACGTAAAGTTTGACCTTTCGTTACGTTGCTGCTGAAGATGATCTCATCCTAACTCTCCAGTACGAGACAGAGAGATGGTGATGGTGGTGGTGCGGCACTGATTGCTGCTGCGACCTCTACACAGATGCCGCAGGTGCACTTCTTCGCGTATAATCAAAATTCGCTTTGCTGCTGGTGCTGCACGAAGCTGTCTTTACTGAAATACAGCTGCTAACAACTCTGTGTCCGCGTCTGTCTGTTCGGCTGTACGACGTGTAGCTGATCCGCCGTTTGCTGCTGCGTCTGCCGGCAACGCTGCAGCTACATGTGGCGTCGGAGTAGAGCTGCAGCACAGCAGCTGCTTCGTGGTGCTGTGTAGCCAGACTATCCACTAGTGTTACTGTTGCGGCTGTAGTGACTTCCAAGCGTTTTGAGCACGCGGTAGGACGTCTCATTTATTGCAAAAGCTGCTGCTGATATCTCGTTTTTATGGGCTTCTAGCGATGTCTGCTGGTGTCATACTTCTGCAGCTGATGCTGCTGCTGGGCGTATTTTGCGTGAGGTCTCGTCCCTGTCTCCTGCCCTTGCCACGCCTCGCTCTCATGTTGCTGCTGTCTGCACGTACTGCTGTATTCGCCATTGTTATCCATACTGTCGGTTCCAGTGTTAAGGTGTTCAAGTCCTGCCGTTGCTGATGTTGCCTCTGCTGCGTTTCGTGCCTCTCCTGGCTCCGCGGCTGCTAGGGCGTTGCTGTTGCTGCAGCCGCTGTGCCGGTTCTCTCGAAATGTTTGTCGGGCTCTTCTTTTTGCTGCTGCGCTTTGTGCCGCTCGTGCGTCTCTGCAGCAGAGATGAATGGCGTGGCAAACCATCGTCTCCTTGTAGGCGTAGCAGCAGTGCTCCTCGTGGAAAGAACGTGCGGCAGATCTTGGTGCTGCATCGTCTACTGCCGCAACCTGCTCCGTCCCCCTCTTCTGCTTCTTGGCCGCTGCTCACATGCAGATATCCGCAACGACGACTCCTGCACCGCCACACTGCTGCTGACGCTGCTGCCGCTGCGCGCGCCACTCGGCGCAGCAAGGAGAAAGACTACAGCAGGAGCAGCAGCTGCGGAAGCAGCAGGTGGAATTGCAAAACCCAGTGCAGAGGAGATGCACATAGGAGCAGCTGCACGAATCACATGTCCTGCAACAGCAGCAGTTTAAGGCAGCGCGTGAGTAGCTTCGCCACTGTGTACGATTTTTCGCCGTCACGTGCGCAGGGGTGCTATAGCCACAGCTGCTTCGACTCTACCGGCGGAGCAGCTGCGCAAGTTGCTGCTGAAGGTCTGTCTCCAGCAGCAGCAGCAGGCACTTACCAAACAACATCGACAATAGAGAGAACTCCCTCAACAACAGCTGAAGGAGGGGGGGGAAGCGCAGGTGCTACGGCAGCAGATCTCGTTGAAACTCGAACTGGGACAGCGTTTTGGTGTTACCTGCATTCTCAAGGCGAGATGTGTTTGCTAAGCCACCTTCTACGCAGCAGATGCTACCACATCCGCAGCAAAGGCAGAAAAGGCGGAAGCCTTCTTGTACCTGAGACTGTGTCTCGGCCATCAATTGCAGTAGGTAATAGCAACTGCAACAGCAGCAGCGGCGGATGGCGGGGCACTTGGTCGACACCCAGCAGAACAGCAGGAGTGCATGAACGGGGAGTCTGCGGTAGTGTCAAGGCCGCTGCCTCGGTTGGTGTGGCGAAGAAGAAGAGCAGAACTGCTACAGAGCATCGCGACGTTGCCGCATTTCTTGCTGCTGCGGCTGCGCCTCTTGGCGGCGTTGCAGCGTCCCTTCTCGGTGGGCCTCTTCAGTCGTCTGCTTTTCCGGCGTTCGTCCCCCGTGCGCCTGTAAGACGCCGTGCTGGTGAATCTGCTGCTGCCTTTACATCTGGATGGAGCGCCGAAGGCGCATTTTCTGCTGCGGCGTTTTCTACAGCTGCTGCTGCTGTAGGAGTGGCACCACGAGGGGGCGACAGGAGGAGCGGCGAAACATTTGACGAAGCAGAAAAGGGGTCACCTTCCTTTGATATCGCTGGTGCTGCGCTGCTGCTTACGCTAGCTCTGAGAAGCAGCAACAACAGCGACTGCAACAACCCTGACAGGACGAGCAGCACTGCGAGTATGTTGTGTGCAGATAGAATTCAAGAGCAGTCGAGGCGGCGCGCGAGTACTCTTCTGGTGCGGGATGAGGAACAGGGGAGAGCACTTGCTGGTCGCAGCGTATTAGCAGCGAGACAAATTCCTCCTGCTCAATGCCACAGCTCTGCTGCGTCTATGGACAGCAGGACGTACAGGACGAATGCCGACTTGACTTCTCCTGCCACTTCTTTTCCCTTTGCACCAGCGCCTTTTGAAGGACATGCAATACCAAATAATCGTGCTGCAACTGTCTTTGCTGCAGCAGGATCAAAAGCGCCGGTTCCACTTGACGTTGCTGGCAGCTGTGCTGCTTCCACACCTAACTGTTTGAATGTAGCCTCTGCTGCTGCAGCGACTGACTCCGCTGCTGCTGCGGATAAAGAAGAAGTCCCAGCCAAGCTCTCCGCACCCGCTGCGGATCCCCTCGTCCCCTTTGATGTATCTGTTGACTCCGCCGGTGCTGCTGGCCGGCCGTCCGCAGCAGCAGCTGCTTCCGCTTCTTCTTCAGTGCGCTCTGCGGCCGCTCGTGCGGGTACCTCCGCTGCTGCTGCTGTTGCTGCTGCACAGCCTGCGTGGCCTGATTCCTCCTCTGGCAGTGCTGCAGGTTCCGCGGGTGCTGCTGCTGCTGCTCCGCCTGCTTTTCCTGCTCCTGCGTCTTCGCGAGGGCTTTATCAAGAGCTGACTGCAGATTCTGCGCTGCAGCTGTTCTCCGGCGCCGCACACCCAGAGCTGGCTAGGGAAATTGCCGCTCATTTGAACGTGTCGCTGGGTAGAGTGCAACTAGGGAGATTTTTAGACGGCGAATGCCTTGTTCGTGTCCTCGATGAAGTTAGAGGAAGAGACGTGTTTGTTATTCAGTCCGCCCCTGCTGCTGGCGGTGACCTGCACAGCAGTCTCGTTGAGCTGTTCCTGCTCATCACCACCTTACGAAGGTACGCTTGAGGCGCACAGACACGCGAAGTCGCGTCTGTCTTACAGCCACACCACGCGTGTAGATGGAAGTGGAGACAGACGGGCAGATCCATGGTTCAGGTGTACGTACACTTCACTTCACACGTATCTCAGAGTGGTACCGTGCGTATGTATTTCAGGAGAATCAATCTTAGCTGTACTGACACCCGGAATGACACCTCGAGTTGCGGACACCGTTACAGGTGGAGAAGGAGAAAAGTGTGTAGATTAGATAGGTGGATACGGAGCGCCGTATCCAGTCAACCGCGTCCGTGGAGAACTGTCACTTGCAACAGTTTTTCCCCATTCCACTCCGAAGTTGACAAAAACTAGGGTGTACATACACCCCCAAGAGAAAGAGACCAAAAATCAGCTAAGCACCACAGGTCTTCAGAGACTCGTCTACATCTTCTAACGCACACAGAAGCAGTTCTCCCCGCCGGGGTTCGTCACTCTCTCGTTGTCTCTTCCGATCACATGTGGCAACCCAGGTCTGTGTCTCTTACGTGTGCCAGTGTACGTACACATGAATGTTTGTGTGGAACTCGGGCATGTCGTTGCAGAGCTTCTGCGAAGCGCGTCACTGCGGTTATGCCGTATTTTCCGTACGGAAGAGAAACGGAATTGAAAGGTCAAAGAGACGACATCTGCACTCCCATGGCTGCCGCTGATCTTGCGGTGCTACTTCAGGTGAAATCCCCCTCTTATCGTTTTCTCCTCCTTTTGTCCCCTCCCCGGGCGCGCGCTTGCTCTTCCGTGTTTTGTCCCTTCTGTCCGCAAGTATTCCCGTTTCGGCACGTCTTTCCCTCTTTTATTACCGTGTGCGTTGCCGGTCTCTCTTCCGTTCGTGTCAGTACTCCTTCTGTAGGATACTCTTTTGTCTGTTTCTGGGGCCTCTCCTTTTCCGCCTTATGCCTTTTCCTCCCTTCCACTTGCTCCGGCATCCTCCTTCTGTGTCTGTCTTCGCTGCGTTTATTTGGTCCCCGTGTTGACATCTTCGTAGTCGCGCTAATCTCGGTCCTCCTTTTCTTTACTTCGGTCCCTCTGGTTTCCTCCCCAGTACCCCCTCTTTTTCCATTTCATTCGTGTGGTACGCCTTTTCATCTTCTTCCGCCTCTTCGTTCCTCTCTTCCGCCCCTCTGTCCCTTTTCTCTGATTTGCCATTCTTCCTTGCCTGCTCCACCGTTTTTTCATCTTCTCCTCCTCTCCCCTGTGACCGTTCCTCTCCGTCTACCCTTCCCCTTATTTTTATCTGCCTTCTGTCTCTCTCTCTTTTTTCCGTGTTCTTTTTCTTTTTGGTGTCCGTTCCTGCCTTCCGTCTCCCTCATTTTTCCCTTATTCTGTATTTTCCACTTCACCTTTACTTTTCCCTTTCCCTCTCGTTCCCTCTTCCCTTTCGTCTTTCTCCCTCGTGCTTTCTTCTCTTTGCAGCCTCTTCTTCTTCCTCGTGGTCCGCCTTCTGCCTCGTCTTCCGCTTTCTTTTCCTCTTCGGTTCCCTTTCCCGCTTCGTGTGTTTCTTTGCCTCGATCTCCGTGTCCCACTCCCCTTTTCCCCCGTCCTCTCCTCCTGGCAATCTCCTTTGCTCGGTCTTTTTGCAGGTGTGTGGAGCGGACGCTGTTATTTTCGTTGATGTGCACAATCCCCGGATCGAAGGCTTCTTCACGCTGGGCGACGAGCCACCCATTCCTATGTCCAACATAGACCCCCACGGCCTCGCAGCTCAATATCTACAAAAGAAAGATCTAGTAAAGCCTGTGGTACGTACGCCTCTGCTGTGGTTGTCCTGTTGTAGTAGCCTTCTGCCACTGCTGCTACCTTCCAGGCACCCGCGCTGCTCCGATTGCTGTCCTGTGGCTGCGGAGACGTCTACGGTCGGGTAGTCCCGCTGCAGCTGCTGTTGCTACTATTCGCTCATTCACGTCGATGACACCCTGCTGCAAGGGCTGATTGTCGACGCGACTGCTGCTGTCCTACCTGCTGCCGCTGGTGACACTGCAGCCTCCGCTGCTGCGCGCCGGTTGTCGCACTGCAGCAGCCACTGTCTCCGGTTTCAGGTTGGTGGAGCTCTGGCGCTGCATTTGCGACGAGTTACCTGTTGCTAATAGGCTCGCCATGACTGCTGCTGCGTTTACGACTCCTGTTGCAGGTGGTCGCGACGGATAACACAGCAGGAGAGAAGGCCTCGTCAATGTGGACAGTCATGAAGCAATACGGCATAAACGCCACTTTCACGTCCATGGTATGGTTGGTGCTTCTTCCCGCTATACTCTTGTGCCTCTGGTTTGTACCCAGTGAGTGCCTCTGGGGGTCTCTGTGCAGCTGCTGCTCGGACTCTGGTGTTCGCTGCGATTTCCTCTTCGCCATGATGCTGTGGCGTCTCTTTGTTATTCTGCCGCCGTCCCTGCCGTTTCGCTGCCTCTGCAGTTCCGCGTTGCTCTTAGGCTGCTGCCGCCACCTGTGTTGGGTTGCTGCCGGTTTGCTGGGGCTGCAGTGCCGCTGCTGTACTGCACGTAATGCTGTAGCTGTTCAGCGTAAGAGGTTGTTGTGCCGTTGTCGTGCTGCTGGTGCAACTGGTTGACACTCCACGTATATGACGATAGGTGGCCCTCTGGTCTTCTTGTGGTACCTTCTGTTTCGCTGTTTTTTGCGTGTTCAGCTACATATCGCGTTGCTGGTCAATCGGCTACTGCCCGTCGACTTCGTCTCTGCCTTTGTTGATGCTATACTGCCGTTGCCTCAACTTTGCAGTCAACGTGTAGCGGGCGTCGTGCTGTGGCCGCTGGCTGGCTGGTGGAACTGTGCTTTGTTTCTCTCCCACTCCATGCTCCTTCTCCCCCCCATCTCGTCCTGCCCTTGCTGTCCTATTCCTGCGGTTCTGTAACGTGTACTGCTGTCTCCTTGCTGTCCGAGTTGCCGTCACGTCGTTGTGGTGCCGCCGGTGCCGTTACTTCTGCTGTGTCGCCACTGGTGATGTTGCATGCCGTATGCTACTGCTGTTACCCGGGTCGTATCTGTACTGCTGCTGTTGCGCTCTGTGTGCTGCTGCTGTTCCGCGGGTTGTTTTTGCCGGGCTGCTGCTTGCAGTACCAAGTGACCTGCTGTCCTGGGCCTGCGGCTGCGTCTCTGTCGGGCTTTGCTACGGCTGCCTGTCACTCCAAAGTACTCACTTGCTGCTGCGGTTTCTGCTGCGCTACTACCCCTGCGCAGGTCTGCGACGCTCCGAAACGCCAGGTGCGCGAAGGAGCTCCGATTCTTCCACCGTCCTTCGCCGCTGCAGCTGCGGGTCCGTCGTCGCCTCGTGGTGCTGCCGTCCCTGGGCGTGCTGCTGGTGCTGCTGGAGACGTAGAACAGCAACAGCAGCCGGAGCATCAACTCTTGCCCGAGGATCAGAGTGGAAAGGAGTTGAAGAACTGGAATTTAGTAGGGGCAGTTGAAGGGTGTGACTGCGTTATTGTCGATGACATCATAGACACAGCAGAAAAGGCGGAAGGAACAGCGAAAGATCTAAAAGCAGGCGGTGCTCGTCGCATTTTCATGTTCGCCAGTCATGGAATTCTCTCGAAAGGGGCCGTAGATCGCATCAACAACAGCCCCATAGAAGAGGTATGTGCAGACGCTTAAGTAGCACAACCTACATATGAAGAAACGTACGTGGGTGTGGAGCCGTGTATGACGTGTGTGTCTACAAAGACATACGTGGTAACCCACGCTTGGATAGACACACATACATTTTTCTATGTGTGTACATTTGTTTATATGTGTGGATGGATATGTTTAAGGCTTCTTATATATGTGTGGTTATATGTATACACATTTAAACGTATGTGTGCGTGCATCAGTATATATCAATATGTATATATATATATATGTGTGTGTACATATGTGCTTTCTTACGTATGTTACATGAGTGTATTTTGGCAACCGTATGTGAGTGTCTGTGTGTGCGTTTGTATATCAGTCGGGGCACGTATTAAGCTGTGACTTGCTTCTGTTAACGTGCGTGTATGCCGTGGTCATTAGCAGGTGTCTGTGTGCTTGCATGTGGGTCTCAAGTTCACTTTCTTTCGTAGCCTGGTTTGAAGCGTGCCGTGCATCTTGTTGTTAGAGGAGGGTCTGGACATACAGCGGCGTTTCCCTCAGGTAGAATACTTACTTTACGTATACATATGTATATATATATGTGTACTTTTTGGTAGTCGTAACCTCACACATATGTGTACGTATATGTACGTGTCAACGGGTGTGCCTCCATACTTCCTTGCGCGTCCAACTGCAGCAGACATTTTTTTTAGCATTCGCTGACACAGAACGCTGGTGACGGCGTCAGCAAAAAAAGGATCGCGGATTAGACAGCGAGCTGATGGATTGTACAGGAGTGGCTTACGAACTGCGTGTCATCAGCGTCTGCGTAGCAAATGTATCGTGAAGGGGTGTACATATATATATATATATGTATATATGGGTTGTATCCGACGTTGTACCTGTCTGCGGAAATACAAATATCCGCCCAGGTGGCAGCTTCTCTGTGGGGATCTGCACGTGAGTGCCATTTCGGGTCTCTCTCTCTATATGCGTATATACATTCGAAGTAATATATCTGTGATAGCATATGGATACGTCTGTGCGCATATATATATATATATATATCAGCGTACATACGTGTAGGAGTCTTTTGCGGTTATGTACGTGTATCAGTGGCTTCAAGCTACAAGTATATTTGGGATGAATATCTAAATCATCTCACATACGACTTCGTGAACAGTGCGTATAACGATACGGCGTTGGCAGCTGCGGCGGTCTGAATGGAAATTCTGGGTGGTGTTATACCGTACGTAACGAAACACCAGTACTACGGAATGTACAGCGCCGCCGCTCTGGCAGCCCCAGCGCCCGTGCGCGCACTCGTCGTCTCTTTGTGTGCAAATCTCTTCGTCTGTGCACACAGATATACACGTAGCCCTTCCACAGATATAATTCTGCAAGACACGTCGAAGTGTGCGGCTTTTCAGGGAGACACAGGTGCACAAACCAGTGCGAGGAGCGAGCCAGGCAGGACGTAGCTTTCCTTGGTAGTGTTGCTACAACCGTTACCGACCTATACAGTGCCCGTCTAGACTACACATGTTTATATGTATACATTCATGCGTATATATCGCCGTGGGAAAGTACTCAGTCATGTGCATAGACATGTGTATATCACCTGCTTACGCGGTCCCACATGTGTGTGTCTCCTTTTTTCCTTTCTCCACGTCTCTCTGTCTGTACGCTGATGGCCTCCTTTCTGTCTGTTGTTGTGGCTGGGGCCGTGACCCATACAGGCACTTTATTCCCCACATTAAGGTGGAGTGTCTCTGTGTGGGTGTCCTATGAGTGTATACACAGAAATATGAATACTGAGTGTTGTGTTACCGTGTGTATATGTACACACGCGTACTGGCGTTGGTTGTCCTCTCCTTCTTTTTCTTTTTGCAGGTGGTTGTAACTAATACAGTCCCTATACCCCCGCACATCTACTGCGAGAAGCTTGTGGTGCTGTCGGTGGGGAAGCTTCTTGCAGAAGCGATCAAGCGTGTGCACGAGGAACAGTCTGTTTCCGTCCTCTGCAGCAGCGAAAGCAACCCGCGGAATGCGTAGATGCACTTTTTAGACGAAGCGGTCAGTAGGGAGATACACTGCAGGTGCTGCTGCTGCAAAAGATGATATCTGCTACTAGGCTGCAGCCGTGATCCTGCAGCTTTTGCAGGCGTGGTGCAAATTTACGCTGCTGTTGTTGCACGCAGAGATGTGCTTCTGGGGCGTCGTGTGGAGTCCTCCCCAGGTCTCCCGGTCTTTGGTGCATCTATTTCCTCTGCGTGAGCCGTCGTGCTGTTGCTGTTCCTGCGTGTCTCGCGATGCTGCTGTTGTTGGTGGTGCCTTTGTGGTGGCGCCGTCGCCGTTGCTGTAGCAGCGCCAGTCGCTGGAGAGCTATAGCAGCTATTGCATGACGAGAAAACGGTCGCTTGTGCCTCACGTCGGTTGCCAACAAGCCGGTTGTGGTGCTGCAAGCCGGTGGTCCTGCGTGACGCTTTCCTTTCCTGCCGCAGATTGCTTGTGCCGAGTGGTAGCTGCTGCCATCGTTATAAGCATTATTCACAGGATTTGCGGCACTTCACGTATCAAGTGCAAGATCGTTTTTAGCATTTGTTGAACCTTGCGCATCAAACAAAGCGTCAAGGAAAGCATACATGGCAGCGGCTGCCGCTGTTGAATGAGCGAATAGCCACGGGTATGGCTGTGGCAGTGGCAGCGAAAGGCTGCTCTAGTGGCAGGCTGTGCACGTAGTTTGACACCTCGTACAGCTACGAACCGTTATCTGAGCGTCGAAGAGCACTAAGGTGGAATAGAGCTGATGCGGCTGCCGAAGACAGAGATCTGGGGCACCTCACGACGACCGAACGACAGTGACATCTCAGCTGCGGGTCTTCAGGGATTTCTACTGCTGCACAGGCAGACCATCACATTACCTGGAATAAAGGGAACAATTCAAGCAACTTGATGGAAGTGGTGCACTGCGTCAGCGTGCTCACGCTAAATCGTGTGCGTGTGTACACGCACGTACATGTACGTACATTCGTACCTACTTCTTACATACAGTTCGTGTATACGTGCATGACATACATACGACATCACCAGCAAACAACCCACGTCACTTGTGGAAATCTGACTTCCCCGGATAGGTGGCGGATTCCGTCAGAATGTGACCGGTCCGAAAGAAGTCAAGCTGAATCGGCATGATCTTCATCCCCGTATTTCTTTTAATAGTACCTCTACAACCTCGTTTATTGCCGGCATCGCAGATGTCGCCGCACTCACGCCAAAAGCACATTTTGTCTGAGAATATGCTTGTGTTGCTGCTGTTGTTGCCCGGCCGCCGTGTTGCAGCGCTGGGGGTATAGTCCTTCTTGTAATCTTCGTATCTCACGAACGACTCCACCAGCAGACATGTAATTCGCGCTGTGTGTATTCTCATGTGACTGTGTTCCCGCACCTAATTAATTGTGTGCATATATATATATATATACATAGGTATTACTCTGTGTATGTTAGGGCCCGCAGATGCAGCGGCGAGTCACTTATGTTCAATGGAAAAAAAAAATTATCCCTGCTGGTGTAGTTTGTGCTGCGTTCTGCTCCTGGTAACGCACGTCTTCGTACTCATATGTATATACAGCTGCTCTCTGCCGCCACAGTTTATGCAAGAAACAAAGAGATAAATAGTTTCCCACAACACCACCTTTTCCTCTACATCTCTACACTTCCTCCGAGATCTAGCCAACATTAATTCACGGTTTTTTGAGAGTTTTTCGCTTTCGCCACTCGCTCGTTGAATTCTTCGAAGTACGGCCTTCTTGTTACTCGAAGTGTCGCCTTTTACACAGAAGCGACGGTGGCTGTTCGCACCTTCTCACATTCTTAGACGGTGTGCTGATGGTTTTGCTATAGACGGAAAGTGACTAGTGGAGAGGGGTGGCCTGGAGCAAGCTGCCCAGGTGCTTCTTCGATGTGGTATTTGTTGTGTCCTTATTTTTCCATGTTTTTACTCTAATCCTTTGTTGCTTCAGAACTAGACACCTGTATTCTCGTAAAATGTGGGACCTTTTCAGATGTAATGCAGCATGATATTTTCGCCAACACCACAGCACCGGCTTCAGGCGAACTGAAGTTGCTTTCACCTCTCAGTTTCCATAATTCAGTGCACCTGTCCATAGAAATACCTCACCGAAAGGGACACTTTTAACGCTTCTGAGCTGAATGTTTCCGTGTCTTCTCGCACCTCGAAGAACCAGTGCGCTTTCAGCACTATTCTACTGAATTTTTTGGCAGCACAAACCAGTCTCACTTGCCGGAATGTGTACACCAATTTCCTTCTCGTTGTCCAAAGTCATCTGGCCGTCAACTGCGAGCCAGTGTAACTACATCCACTGGTATCTGCCTTAAACAATGCAGCCAGTCTAGGTGCCTCTCACATATGGGCACCGCTCTGCGTATACCGCAGACCTAAACAATACCTACCTTCTGCGGGTGTGTTTCTGACCTCAGACGGCCCACCAGTGGAATCACTGTGACTTCTACCTTTTAAGTGCAAAACGGAACGAGCGTTGCATGAGATTTGTAACGTGGCCCTATCCATACTTAGCCGAAGCCTTGCTTTGGCATCGCTGCTACACATGCTTCTCATAAATGGGAAGAAGAACTGGTGCACGAGCAGAAGCTACACCTTTCGTTCTTGCATTCTCGTCGGAGCTGTCTAGGTTACGGCTAAATTTGTCGAAAGGCACGTCGTCAGCCGTGACGCTGCTGCCGACGCTGCTTTACATGCATAATAACAGTAGGCGTCTCGATTTTACACGAGATCTTTCGTAGATGTAACTATATTGATGTACCGCGTGACGAGATACAGGTTATACAGAGTACACTTATATACCTACATACGTGTACGTATATACACACGCAGACCCATGAGAATTTGTATGTATGTATGTATGTATGTATGTGTATTTATGCACATACGGTCAATTACAGTCATACTCCTTCGCCGTTGCTGCTTCGCGGTGACAAGCCGTAAAAAACGGTCATGCTTCTGAGTTTGGTAAATCAAATTTTACTTGAAAAGGCTGTTTCTCGCCTACCGAAGGCCGCTCACAAGGGAGCTCTTCCGCAACGGCAAGTGAGGGCTGCTGTGCTGCTGCTGTTGTTGTTGAGCAGCAGCTGCTGCTGCTTCACGGTGCTGTTGGGACACCATCGCCTGCTGCAGCTGCTGCGTCCCTCGTCGCACAATCTGGAGAACATTCATACACAACACCCAGAAAACTGTCAGCTTTTTACAACCACACCCGTTCTTCATCGCATACATGCACTACTGCGTACGAACGCACGCACACGAGGGTCAGCACTTATCGGCATAAGTGTGCGCGTGTAATTGTACGCTGTGAACAAACAGAAAATCTCCAGAGGTACGCTGTCCGCTCATCGTGGAGCGCGTTTGCATTTACACAAAGCTACAGCGCACTCTTTGAGAAATAAGGAAATCTACACCCAGAAAGGCACCTAGGTACCTATTTGTATACATATATATGTTGATGGAAATGTGTGTGGTAAAGTTTTTCTGGTTTCAGAAAACACCAAGAATTCAGCACATAACTCATACGCTCTGCTCCACCATCAGCGCTCTCACTGCCCCTGCTGCTGTTGGCAATCGCGCGCGTGAGTGTCGACTGCTGATACAGCAGCTGCTGCCGACGTACTGGCACGGTGTTATGTGCTGGAGCGACGCATAGGTCTCGTTTTACCCTACCGTCTGTTACACCGCCTGCACGTGGCTTTGCGTCTGCTGCAGCCGAGTTCTACCGGGGTTGCTTCTGAGCATGTTGCTTCTGCAACCTGCTCTGCTGCTGTTGCTGGCGACTCTGCTGTGTCTGCTGCTTCTGGGGCGGCGACTCTGTTGCTGCGAATGCTGCAGGTGGCCCAATTGCTGCTACCGCGGCAATCGGCTCTGATGCTGCTACTGCCACAGGCAGTTCCGCTGCAGCTGGTGCACACGCCTCTGCTGCTGGTGCGGACGTCCCCGCTGCCCTAGCATAAATCTTCGCTAACTATTCTGTAGACTGCCTTTCCAAGGAAGCACTCTGATGCAAGCGCAATGCACAACGTGGCAAACATGCTGCGGTATGTGCCCACTCCGTGTCACTGCAACGCTTACTCCTTTAACTAAGTCGTCGAAGTTGAGGCGCGCACTGAACAGCGTCATTTCCAGCGGTCCCGGCTGCAGCACGTCTAGCTGCTGCATTAGCTGCTGCTCTGGAGGAGAGAGAGTCTGTTTGGCCGTTGCTGCAGCAGCTGCCGCTGCCTCTGCGGCTGCCAGCTCCACAGCGGGGTCACACACGTGCTGCTGCTCCAGCCCCGCTTTACGCCGGTACTGACCCTCCTCGGGATGTTGTGCTGCGGCAACCACGGCAATAACAGAGACGCACCGACACTGCAGTACGTGCTCAGCAGATGCAGCAGGAAGAGGCAGCAGCAGAAGTGCCGCGTGTGTGACAGCGACACGCGCAAGACCAGTTGTACTGACGGATACTAGCTGCAGTAAGACACGACCCACCACATCCTACGCTGTGCGGCACCACCTGCCTCCGCAGTCGAAGACGCATACGAGCAGGACAGAGCACCGGCAGTCTGTGACAGCTGCGTCGAAATCAGCACCAATGGCAACCGCGTTAGCAAAGAATTAGCTGCAGCAGCGCTAGGGTCCCTAGAGAGCAGCAAATCCCCATGGTACATATATACACTTACTTACGCGTGTATTTATCTCTTTTTCCGCGAGTAATACGTGTGTGTATCTCTCTACCCATATCCATAGATGTACACATATATATACACACGTACATGTATATAACGTGCATATATATACACATGTGTAGAATACGAGAGAGACGTATACTGCTTACAAAGAACTGTAAGTACTTATATGAGAGCACGTAGGCTGCTGACCCCCCCTGCGTGGGGACATGTCCACATGCCCAGGTGTCTACACAGAGACACAGACATGCATGTGCTCTCTATCTACAGCGCGCCACACGCTCCTCAAAAACAGTTCCCCTTCTCGTACTACGCGTGAGGCATCATTCAGCGGCTCACCTACTTTCGAACGGGTAGGCAGACACACAAACAAACACGTGTCGCCCAAAGAGGTACACTTGTGTAAGTTTACGAGTATGCCGTCGGCTGCCTTTCCTTGCTTTAACGCACACGTGTATACGTACGTAGATGACATACGACCCACAAGTGCCACGTGTCATCCACACATACAAGGATGTATGATGGGATCTACACAAGTGTATGCCACGGAGATGAACAACTACGTACGTTTACGAGTATGCCGGCGTACCTGTTGCTTCGACACACGTACTGATGTATGTAGACGATATTCCATCCAGAAGTGCCACGTGTGATCGTAAATATAGACACACACAGAGGCCACAAGCGTACTACGTACATATATCCGCCTACACATCTACGTAATACAGACAAGTGCTTCCACGCTTGTAGCGTGCAATTGTCGCCCCACATGCATGAATATACACACACGTATATATATGCTTTCCTGATGAACACACTCCCGTCTTGCAACCTGCAAGTTACCGCCTACCTACCGGTTTACGGGCAGCGTGTGGTACACTGCGGTTGCATGTGTTGCTGCTGCTAACGCTGAAGTCGCTGCTGCAGCACTTGCTGCCGTTGTCGTTGCTGTTGCTTCTACGGGGGCAACGTACCTCGCTGCTCATCGAGAAAGTGAATGATGCGGAAGGCGGTTTCGGTATCTGTTTCGCGCAGGTCTACGCGACCCGTGGCCACGAACGGCAGCTGAAGTAGGGGTGCAAGGGAAGTGAAAAGGAAAAGAGCACACGGTAGGAGAGATGGAAGAAGAGAGAGACGAACAAAAGCGAAAACAGAGGACGAATGAAGCAGTCGAGCGAGACAGGTCACAGGAGAGAAAGGCAGACACAAGAAGAGGGTGACAAAAATCGCGCTGAAGACGACAATAATTCAACAGGAATGGAGGCGACGCAACAACATGCGAGAAGAAATGAGACAGACTGTAACGCAGTCAGGGGAACGTAGGAGGACAGAAGGCAGAACAAAAAAACCAAAGTGGAAGAACGGCAAACTCTAAAAGAGACAAACCATGGGAGGAACGGTAGAACTAACAGGGCACATACGCTACGAAATGCGTAACACAAACTTGACGCGACGAAGAACAGAAAGGAAAGGCAAAGCAAAGAGAAACGGAAGAAGCCACAGAGAAGCCAGCAGGAACAAAAAAGAAGATTCAGGAGGGCACGGAAAGAAAAATATAGAGAGGATGACGGGGTGACACGAAGCAGCGAACTGTGGATAGGAAGAGCCAACACGGCGAGGACAAGGAAACATAAAGGAACCAAGGGGATCGAGACACTGAAGAGTGGGACGCGCGGTCGTCCTATAAAGGGACGACGACTGAGAACAAAGGAGAGGCAGAAAATGAATGTTGCAGATAAAAACAAGCATGAACACTACTGAAGAAAGAGAAGCCACTACGGTGGCACCAAGAGACCAGGTGGAAGGAAGGGCAAACGAAACGAAACGACAGATGAACTCGGGACAAGGGGCAGAGTCAGAAAAGGACAGAGAAAGCGTATGCAAGCTGAGAATTGCATAAATCCCGTTCTGCGAAGTGAATGAGAGACGCAACAAGAATGCCGTCGGAGAAGAGGCGCCGGGTTGGTCTAGCCGTCTCCGCATCGGGATGTATTTTACGTGACTTCGCTTCTGTACACGTACTAATGGGCAGATGGGGCCATAGAGCAACAGGACGGGAGCCGGTCGCAGCAGAGTTGTAAATACGTATACGTACATACATATATAATTCATATAGGGCACTTACTGGTCGCAGTTATCCGTATTCACGTGTGGAGATAGACAGCGGAAAAAGACAGGCGGGGTCTCAAATGCAGAAGTTAAACGGGCTGGGCTGCAGGGGACTTGAAGGGAAAGTGATCGAAAAAAACGCGACGGAAAGGAAGTCGTTCTCCCCACGCACACGCGGAGCGACGAAAAACAACGGCCTCAGCGAGACCGCAGAGTGGCGGGTCATACGCTTGTGGTGCACGGACGCAAACGCACACGGCGGTATTCAGCGTATATTGCAGTGAGTGGATACACAAGTCTATATAGGAACTGACAGACAGACGTACACAAAGAAAGAGAGAGAACGAAAGAAGATAGGGAAACGTTCTTCGTTATCAGAGAGATGAAGCACGAGGGACGGAGATAAAACGAAATGCCGTCATGCGTATGTACACTACACGTATGCATCTGTCCGCGTGCTGGACATCAGTTCCAAACGTACACATACATATATACACACAAATATACGTGTATATGTAGATGTAAATAAAACACACAAATGCGGACATACATTCATACACACATACGTCCAGGTCATATGGATTAGCCGCAGAGGGACTTGCAGAGAAAAGGTAAAAAGAGGGGCACACACGCACGCAGCTTCGGTGTCTGCCCTTACAAGAATTCGACTCAGCTTCTTGACCCACTCGTTGGGGTCTGTCTCTCCGTCGTGCAAAATGTCGGATAACACGGCTTTGCTGCTCTCCCGCTGCAGCAGCACGTCGGCGCAGCACACCACGGCTCCCCACATCACGGCGCACCACCAAGCACAGAGCAGCAGTGGCAGCAGCTAGACAGCAGGGAGCGCTGCACCGGAGCAGAGGGGCGTCGCGCGGAGCAGCAGAACCACCACTACAACACGAGCAGTGCAGCAGACGAAAAGCAAGTCCGACAAGCCGCGTTTGGAAGTGCTTCAGGCACGCTGCAGGTACATACGAGTGGAGCCGAGCTGTTCTCCGTCAAACTGCAAAGGCGGTCAGAATAGGACGAAGGCAACGCAGTTGGACGGGCAGCCACCACACAAGCGTTGTCTGCATAAACTGGCTGGCATACCCACTGATATATATATATATATAGATAGATAGATACGGGCGTGTGCATGCGGTGGGGAACACACATGCGGAGTCGCTACAGAAAAAGTGCACACTTTTGACAAACGCTCAAGACCACCAACGTTTATTATGAGTGTTTCTATTTACGCCTTCTCTTTGACCTCCTGTGTATGGAAACCTTTATATACACACATACCCAGGTGTCCACCAGCGGACAGGTACCTCTACATCTATACCTACATATGCTTATCCGTAGACAGATCTAGAGCGGTACGCAGATAAATACACATGTATATACGCGTACACGCCGAGAAGGTAACGCAGGCACGTGTGTGCCTGTGTCTCAAAAATTAGTGCACGTATGTACACACGTCCTTAGAAAGAGCGGCAAAATTATATCTCCACATTTATGTATGGACATGTGTACAGCTGCAGAAACAAGAGAGGTATGTACGTCTGCATGTACATATGTAAACGTGCAGCCGTTTCAGCAGCTCCGTAGCCTTCCTTCTGGCCCCAGCGCGCGCGTCGTGCAACCTCCTCGGTTTCACACATAGACGTGCACTCCAAAAAGACGTGTGTATCGGCATCCCTAGTACTTCAACACTACCGTCCTCACTACAGGTGCGCCGCCAAGATTGATTAGTTCTGGCGTCGAGGAAAGTTCGAGCAGCATTCTCCACGGCCGGACGTTGTATCGTATTGCACGGAAGGTATCTCTTTGCCCAGATATATCCTTCGAAAAACGTATGTCCATAACCCCTTCCCACATATACGTGGGTCCACACACACATGACGGACAGAGTTACGGGCAGGGGGATACTAGACACACACATCTGTGCGCCACTACGGACACCTGCAAAGAGAGAGACAGCGAGAGACGGAGAATGACAGAGAGCGAGCGAGACCTGCATGTAGGCGTATATGAACGATGCAGATACTTTCCACACCCGCATGTTGTACACACACAGGTGTCAGCCACACACGCACAAATTTACACAGATACCGGAAGAGAAAGATACAGAAGAGTAACATTGGCTAAATACACATATATATGTGCACGCGTATATATATGTGTATTTGTATCTGCGTATGGATGGTGCGACAGCTACGTAGAGGATTGATTGCCCTTACTGTACAGAAGAAGCAGATGGAAACACGTCCGGGAAAGGCGATGCTGCCTACCAGAGCAGATGGGATGTACAGAAACGACGTCAAAACTCTGACTTTGAGAGGGGTGGAGAGGCCGATAAATCTTGCCCTAATGTGCGTGAGAAGGGCTGGAGTGACGAGGCGTGCTGCATGACAGGAAGACCAGTTATCTTTGATGCTCCGTAGGTACGACAGGTACCTCTCCGTTAACGCGGCGCGCTGTGCCTCGACGCGGTCGTTGCCCACCGCAGCCGACGCCGGAGCCGCGGAAGGAGGGTGCCCAGGAGGCAACGAAGAAGAAGAGGAGGTCGAAGAAAACGAAGCACAGGAAGACGAAGAAGAAGAAACCGGGGAAAAAGGCGCAGCTGCGGACGAAGAGGAAGAGGAAAACGGAGGAGACGCAAGTGCACGAGGAGACGGAGAAGAGCAGGGAGCAGCAGGAGGAGAGGCCGAAGAGGAAGGGCGAGTCGACGCAGGAGGCAAAGGAGAAGACGGGGGACGAGCAGAAGGAGGGGGAGGAGCAGAAGCGGAAGAAAGAACGGGCTGGGCAGGAGCGGAGGGGCAAGAGGAAGGGCAGGAGGAGGGACCGCCTGAAGCGGAAGACACATCTGCTTTGGTGGGCCGCAAGGCAGATGACACAAGAGAAGCAACAGTCGCTCGGCCAGCAGCGCCACCAGCAGCAGCAACGGCCACAGGGAGAGCAGAAACAGCAGAAGCAGCAGCAGGAGCACCAGATGCAGCAGCGGCAGATGCAGCAGGAAGAGCAGCAGAAGCAGCAGGAAGAGCAGCAGAAGCAGCAGGAAGAGCAGCAGCAGAAGCAGGGGAAGGAGTTGTCAGGCGAGTTGGAAGCGCAGATGGCGGACACGAGGTCGATAGGAAAGGATCTGCTAATGCTGTTGCAGGAGTGGAACGGGAAGAAGAAAAATGAGGTAAAGAAGAAGCGGAGGCCGGCAACAGCAAAGATGATCCCTGCGGCTCCAGAAGCACGCGCATGCGCTTGGGACTTGGTGGGGGGTTTCTCGCTGTCCCTGATGCTCCTGCAGCTGCGGCTCTCCCCCCTGCTGCTGTTGCTGCTCCCACTCCTCCTCCTGCTCCCGCCCCTGCTGCTGCAGGAGGGCGAAGCTGATGAGACGGGTCTTCTTCCCGCATGTTTTCTTCGGCAGTAATCTCACGCAAGACTCGCGTCGTCTCCCTCTCTATTTGCTTCGCTTTCTTTTCTTCAGGACGTTCACACGCATCCACCAGAGGCAAGAGAAACAGGGACGAAGCTACTGTTCTCGTCTGAAACGCCGCCAGACTCTAAAGTAGAACTTCTTTCTTCGGAACTTCTGATGAAGCGAAGCCACACAGGAACCTCTTCACCTTTTTCCCGTCTTCACTCGAATCGATATGCCCCACAAAAAGTCAACACGTAAGTCTGGCCAACTCATACACGTATACGTTGTCTCTGTGTGTGTGTGTGTGTACACACATATATCTATACATACATATACATATATATATATAGTTACATACGTACACGTACATAGAGATATATAGAGGAATAAATACAGGACGACAAAGAAGGAACACGTATAGCGTCCTGCGGCGGCAGCTACTCCTTCGCCGCTGCTGTTCCTCCTTTTGTCCGGTCCTTTTGGGCGCTGTTCGACTCTCCTTATGCTTGTGTCGCCACGAAAAAGGAGCAAGAGACAGGAACACATGTACACGCGCGCGGAACAGACGCAAAAGGAAAAGGGAGTGCTTCGATATGCAGAAAACTGGGTCGCGGGAGTCGGGGTAATTTTCTTCTTCTAACTGGCGCGAGTTTCTCTCTAGGCGAGCTAGTTAGCGCAGCGCTTGCCCGTGCCGCACTTCTCGTGAGCTACTACATGTCCTACGCAGTGTATACGTGCGCTCAAGAAGTCGGCCAAACGGGAATACTGCTGGCTGGCATTACGGACGGAGAACAGCAGGCCATTCACACAAGCAACAAGAAGGTTCATTTTGAGGCAGTACGAATGAAAATTTTCCCAGCCAAAGAAGTGAGACTCGTTGAATAGCAGACACGTATTCTCTTACATTTTTCGACGGCGTGAACGCACACGCAGGCTAAAACGCTGCGTCTTACCAGACGGCACCCTGAGCAAAACAGCGTCTACTGCGTTCCACAATGATACGCGTCTAAATTGACAGGAGCAGCTAGCCTCTTTCGACACAGGCGTGTATATATATATATATATGTGTGTATATATGTGTGTTTATTTGTATATATGTACTTATAAACAAACAGATCTGCGCGATACATATATTTATGTTAATACGTATGTGCTTTTGCGGGCACAGAGTTACATATTTACATTACAGACGTATACGTATATGCTTCTGTCGCTAGATAATAAGGTTTTTACATGATAAGGGCCGGGATGGGGACGCGATGGCGTAAACCCCCCCCCCCCGGGTTGGACTCCCCGATGTCAGAATTACCAGTAAGCAGATACACACGCTCTTCTACTCTCTACCACATATACATGCGTTTTCAGCAAAACGCAGTTGTCAATTCAGTTGCAAGACGTAGTCATTATCTTCCGCGTAGCGGTGAGGTGTAGGTTCGTTTGAAGCTACCAACACCAAGTTCGCTCTTCTAACTTTGCCTCCTAACATTTCTACACGGGATTGCAGGTACTGAGAGCGGTGTTTGCACACCTGAAACTGCGAATGATGTGTCAGAGAATGCCGTTCGAAGACTGTACAGCCTCCCTACGAAGAACCTCCTCTCCCTCAGCGCTGGCTCTCTCTCCCTCACGGCTAGTTCCCTCTCTATACGCAGATTATAAGCCTTCTCTGCGGTAGCGAAGTTTGCTTCCTCCGCAAAATGCCCTTTAAAAAAATACTTCCACAGCGAATTTGTTGATCCGTTTCAAAAACCAGCATCGTTATGCTCTTGAGCAGCGTTCTCACGTATGCCACGGCCGGGCGCCCGCTTAGACAGAGATACGTCCTTCGCCATAGAACTGAGTCTTGAACTTCCTGCCTGCAGGACTACGGAGGGGCACTGAAAAGTGATTTTCCAACGAAGACAGTGTCCTCGTTCCGACAGGAGGGAGGGAGAAAGATGCTTCATTATGTAAGAGCGCCTGAATGTGGAGAAAGTTCGCATTCGTACACGTCCAAAGATGAATTAGGACGTGTAGATACATGCGCGCGTGTACACGCAGAGCTTTCTTGTACGTACGCCTGTGCGAGCATGTTCACGGCGTGGTCCGCGTACGCTTGCACGGCTGGTGGTCATTGTACACCTGCTGACATACAAAGATGCTCCTGAATGCACACTCATATTCAAGAATGCACATTAGCATTCCTGAGGGCAGAAATAGATTTCCACACGGTGCTTGTTTGCTCATTCGAAATGGTGTGCTCAGTACGACGGGCGTCGACCTGTAGTACCAGGTGCGCCATGCTTCGCCGGTAGCCGAGTGTCAGCGCCTCCACTGCCGGCGAGCTCGTGTTACGCGGAAGCAAAACAGGTAGACATTTATGACCTACAAACAGATAAGGCACACAGTATTCGCTTCTGAATTCTTCTCCACTTGTTTACGAGGAGAACTGTGTGTATACAGGCGGTACCAAAGTTATCCGTAGAGCACCGCCTCGTCCAAGGGCGCTGGCTGCCGTGCAGCGGCTGTAGTACTTGGAGCGGTAGACGTGCGAGTGGTACACGCTGTAGCAGTGCCGGTATTGACACTGGTCTGACGACCAGGCGCGACGTTGGCGGTCGCAGCAAGAGTGCATGCACAGGATGTATAGGTTGGTGATAAGGGATGGCTTTTTACGAATATAAGCCGATGTCGTACCGTAGGTACCGCCAGGGTGGATACATCCGTGCAGCATGCAGTGTGGCCTACGAGGTAAGAGGGCAGTAGTGGGAGGGCAGCTGCACGCAGCAGAGCCGCAGCAGCAGCAGCGGCCGACAGGGAATGGGGGAGAGGCTGCAGGAGCCGCAGAGGAAGCAAGCAGCATGAGAAACATTGGTACGAGCACAGTTCCTTAGTGGAGGGGAGGAGATCATATTTAAAGGGGAGGTGCTGCTGCTTCTTCTACGCTGCCAGGTTTTACTGTCCACTTAGCGAGCAAGATCTTTTCGAAGTCTGCAGATCCTCTCCCTCGCCGCCGTCTTTTGCAGCAAAATGAAGTCTGTGTACGCCGCCGAGACAGTCACCATCCCTCCGGGAGGTAAGAAAAGCGAGAAATCTCACTTTAGGAAGCTTGCGTATCTCCTGTAATTCTCTACTACAGCCGGTTCTTCACTTGGGACTACTGTTTGAGTGGAGGTCCGGGGCGCGACACCCGTTGTGGGGTACAGGCGAACGACTGGTCGAGATCTGCCGCTGCGGCGCCCACGTGTCACAAAGATCACGAGGATAAACGCTGTTATGCTGCTTAAAGATTTCTCTTTGATCCTCCTTTACAGGGAACCTCCCCGGTTTTCGTTGCGACTGCGTATACACGAGCGTATATGTACGCATAAATATGTATGCATACGCATGTCTGATCGGCTGTTGATCCCTGCGCAGAGGGAGGAGGAGGCAGCAGCGTCGATAAGTGTCTTCCCGCGCACGTGTTTTTCCTCTAGTTTGGCTGAGTGCCTGCGTTGGTGTATACGTGTACGTGTTTTTGTAGCTACGTGTATGTATACGGGGACGGCGACTATTAATTCTGGCTGCAACGGTGGTAGTCGCGCGCGCGCAGCGTAAAAACAAGAGTGACAGCTGGCGCTTTCTTTCTCGTCTTGAAGAGATGGGGAGGGGGGGGGGGGGAGAAACGACGAAGCATGAACGCACAGAGGTTTTAGCACCGGCGCTGAGCGTTGCAGATACCCGTGACAATATTAGGAATTTTCATACGCAATACGATGTGTCCCGCCTATTTCTAGCGTGCAGACAACTGTATACGGAGGTGCACAGATAGTTTGCCAAGTCCTTGTGTATGTAGTACTCATCTCGTATGTACATACACTGTACGAATGTGTGCATGTGTGAGAGCTCTATTTCAGCGTATGTGGTACATGTCGTCTTGAAGATCGGAAGGAAGGACGAGGAGGGAAACAGCAGAATTAGAGTGCTTGACGGATGTCAGCTAAGAGGAGGAGAGAGGGAGACTCTTTTAGCGGAGAGAAGCGGACTGCTCATCTGATGCAGACTTCCAGACAATTGTGTTCTGCAGGCATGTGTATAAAAATTCGTATTCCGCTGGTGCACGCGGGTGTCTCGGGGCATTTGCACACGCACAAGTGTGTGCGAGTGTACACGTACGACTTAGATGATTTTCTTTTTGTATCGTTATATCTACTGGACAGAGACAGAGATAAATGTGTAGCGGTGCATCTACCAATATAGGAAGGAAGACCTACGCCTAGATACATAGATACATGTGGCTTTAGTAGAGGTATCCCATATGTATGTGCACATATATATATATATGTGTACAAATCGGCCCATCTGTCTGCAGTAAAAATATTCCTGTGTGTATATATTTATTCCTGAAATGTGTCCTGCTCGAGTAATGGCGCAGAAAGACACGTGACACGTGGTAGAGATGAGGACCGTTTGTAGGCAGTATTCCGAGTCAGAGAAAATTCGAGCGGAAGGGAGTCTACGCCGTGATTTTGCGGTCTGTGTGTACGTCGGTGCTTTGCGAGGAGAATGCTTCGATGCTAACTGTCTTCTGGAAACTGTGATAGTCTGTTGAAATTTTCTGTGCTACCGTGCAGACGTGCAGTGCGCAGGTGGTTTTATTCACGCGTGTATATATACATATGTATATCTATAAGTGTGTACGTGTGCGTACACGTATATATACGTATATATTTATATGTAAATCTCGGTGTATATGCGCAGAGGTGGCGACAGCAGCACATCATCTACTTCCTCCGCATCGTCTTTGCGATGCTGAGAAACTTTCCCCGTGCATAGCTGACATCCGCATGTGTGTGTTCGGTGGCCGCCTCCGATACTAATTTAAGCGAATGACTGTAGTTTGTGACTCTCGCCCGAAGATGGCTACACAACCCGCTTTTCCATCCGTCAACTGCAACTGCTGTGCCGACGCAGATGGCTGCTATTCAATTTCCCGTGACGTGTTTCTCGTCTTTCGCCCTTTTTGATTGGTTGTTGTTCTGCTAGCACTCACCCCGTCGCGTGGGTTGGGGCCGCTATGTCATATTTCGTTCTCCTGCTGCCGCCCTTGCAGTGGTAGGGTATGCTGCAGCTGCACCGGTTGCTGTTATATGTGTGCTGTTCCTGCGTCGTTGCCGTCGCGTGTGCACCTCTGGGAAGCACGGGTTATGCTGCCGTTCCGGGACTGCCACTGCTGCGCTTCTGTATTGCCTGCTGCTGGAGCTGCTGCGCTGTACTCCCTCCTTACTCTTGTAGTGTTTCTGCATTTGCCCGGCACCTGCGGTCTTCGGTCTTATCTGCTGTTCGTTCCTCTTCGTTCACACCCCTCCTGGAGAGTATTCTGGAACCCGCCTTCCATTGTTGTTGCTTTTCTTTTTGGTGCTGCAGCTGCGATTCTTCGACTGGCCCTGTTCATTCTGCTGCTGCCGCACTTTTGTCGGCTTCCGTTGCCACTTCTGTGGTTTTTCCTTTCTTCTTCTGTCGCAACTTCCTCTGTCGTGCATCTTCCGTACCACGTGTTGGCTGTTCTGACTTTCTTCTGTGACTGCCTTCTCCGTCGTTTCCTCTCTCCCTCCGTTTCCACACTATTTCTCGTAATTTTCTGTATCCCATTGGGGTCGGGGGAGTGCCGTTGCCAGCCTCTTCTCTGTGCCCCTTTCTTTTCCGTTCCTCCTTTTCGCGTATTCTTCCTGTCCGTTCCCACTCGCTGGTTGTTTCGTTTGTCCTTTTCCCGCCTCTGTCTTCTCTTTTATCTTAACGCTCACTCTCCGCAAGGGTCGACACTTTCTCATTTTCTTCTTCACTCGACTTTCCTGATGAAAGTGTGTACTCGCTTCCTCGTTACTCTGTCCAGCACTCCGCTTCGATTCGCTTTCTCCAGACGCCGACGTCCCGCATCCTCCAGTGGCTCGTCTTTTCTTTGCCGAGTCTCCCGCCCTGCCTATCACTCCCTATTCTCTTTCACCTCTCCTGTGTGATGTGTCATGCGTCCATGCTTTATCTGGCCGTCCTTCAGTGTCGTCCGCGGCCCGGTCAACCGTTTCGCGTGTTGAACTTCGTTTCTCTCACATCTGCTTGTCTGATGCCGTGGGCGTCACCTCGTGTATCGGATTATTGCGTCTTCTCTGCGCACTCTCGTTCGTCCGCTTCCCTCCCTCCATTTCAGGCGTCGTCATGCTTCACTGTACTTCGTCTCGTGTTTCTCCTAATATCGTGACATGTACCTTGTTTCTCGTATATCCTTCCGCCAATTTTGCGGCTTTTTCTACGCATGTCGTTCTATTTTGCGTCTTTCTTATATTCGATTATCGAGTCGCTTTAGTGTCTAGTCGCAACTCGTACTCTTCCTATTGCGTATTTCTCTCTGGATTCGCGTCCTGTGCGATGTCTGCTCCATTGATCTCTTCCGCGTTCACTGGATGTGTCACCCATTTCCTCCAACCCGTCTTCGTGTCCCCTCCCGCGCATTCGTCCTCCTTCGTCTTACACATCTGTGCGCGTAGCTCCTCGTTTTCCGGTGGACCCCCGTCGTTTGTTTGTGCATCGTGTCAGTACGGTGTTCTCTCGGATTATCCGCCTTCGTGTGTTGCTGGCGTCTATCCCCCTTCTTTCGTGCAGCGGCTGTGGATGTGTCGATTCTCTCCTACTGAATTTCCTTTGTACGCGGTTCGACTGCCAGGACATGAATTCCTGTTTCTGTCACCACTGCTGGACCACACTCTGGCTACTCCTGCGGGTTTTTTTTTTCTGTGCAGTGACAGTGGACGTACGGTCGCGAAGCGTGAAGGTGAAGGGCCGCTTCGGCGAGATCTCACGCAGCTTCCGACATCTACCCATCTCCATCAGCAAGACGAAGAAGGGGCAACAGCTGCGAGTGGAAATGTTTTACGGGACGCGAACGGACCTGAGCTGCATCCGCACGCTGTGCACCCACCTGAAAAACATGTTCACCGGTGTCACCAAGAAATTCCAGTACAAAATGCGCTTTGTGTACGCCCACTTTCCCATCAATGTCAACATCAGCAGCGACGGCGGCGTGGTCGAAATTCGCAACTTTCTTGGAGAAAAACGCGTCAGAGTTGTCAAAATGCTCCCGGGCGTCAAGTGCGAAAAGGCTACCGCAGTCAAAGACGAAATCGCCCTCACGGGCACAGACATTGAAAGTGTTTCCAGATCAGGTAGGGATGCTGTTCTAGTTGTCAGAAATGTGTCCGCTCTCAACGTGTATGTAACGACTGTAAATTTCCAGATAGAGACAGAGACGAAGTATCCGTGAGATTTATCGACAAGCGCAGATGTCCGTCATGCGGTTGAAAAACCGTCGTTTTTCGGATAATGCTGCTGCACACGACAGCGACGATATGCAAGAAGTACTAGGTATGTGGCGGACCTGAGTGAAGGTTTCACGTTGTAGCTGTGTAGTGTACATACACAAATTTAGGAGTCACTGCGCATGTGCGTAGTGACACGCGCGCATGGGGAGTGCAGTCAGTTTGCTGCTGCGTACGGTGTGAATACGTTCGTCGGAGCTATCCCTCCAACAAAGTACGGGCGTGTGTGTCCTTACGTTGGTGGTGGGATATACATACATATATATATATATATATGTGTGTATTCACGTCTGTGTGAGTTGATGCACACAGGGACGTGTCTCCTCGTAATCACTTGTTTTAACGTTATGTACATGTACGTATACGTGCGTGTGTGTGTACGTGTATGTATATTCGCGCGTGCATATTCACATATGTATGTATGTATGTATGTAATTTAAGCGCATAGCGTACACGCGCAGATAGTGCGGCGGATATTTGATTGAACAACTCGGTTTACAAATTACGTGTTACGTCTGTATACACCTGCATACGCAAGTGACACAATTCTGCACACACGTACTGCAGGTGCATATGTGTACTTACGGGTGGCAGGATGCTGAGCCATTGTGCCTGTACATGAGTTCGTGTGTGTGTGTGTGTGTGTGTGTGCGTGTCTGTCTGTCTGTGTACATCTTCATACATATGTGTAGCCGTGCGCCTTGGCTGCACGGGGTCACGTTGAAGGAGTCACGTCTACGTCCGGATGCGTGTGTATATAAGTATAGATGTTCGTGAGTGTGCGCGTGTGGATGCGTGTTCGTGCGTGATTGCCGATTCTATGTGTGTGAACGTTTGTTTTTATCTGTGTAATCTTGTATCAGTTATAACGTGTATATGTATATACATATACATATATATGTATATATATACATATATGATTCGTTGTGCGCGTCTGTTTAAGTGTGTATATATGTGTGTGTATATATGTACGTTTGTGTTTGCAGACACGTGGAGATCTGTAGAGATACCTGTATACCGGTGTCGTGATGGAATCTTCAGTAGGTGGCTTGATGTATATATCTGTGTGTACGCGTTCCGGTACACAGCCGTGAACGGTTCGTTGTGCACAGCGGTAAAGGGGACGTCGATACCAGTGTTTGCACCGGTACTGAATACGCAGAAGCATATGCGCGCCCTGTATCTGTGCGCAAATATATGTTTGCGACGCAGATGTCCGTGTCTCTCCACGTGTGCGCATGAAGATTTTAGGCAGGAAATCCGGCACACGTGGAGAACCGATTTTCTGCAAAGGTGTCATTGCTGCATGCGCATCGACAAAATGCACACCTGTCTGTATGTTTGGGTGTGTTTGGATATACATGTGTAACAGCCACTAGTGTGTAGTCGTGTACGTATGTTGTTCCCTTTTTTGCAGCGGCGCTGATTCATCAGTCGACTCTTGTGCGTCGCAAAGATATCCGAAAGTTTCTTGATGGCATATACGTGTCCGAGACTGGCACCGTGGAGCAGGAAGCCTGAGCGACGGCAACGCTGCTGGGCACGTACGAGAAATGGGGGTGTCCGTCCCCACGGATTCCCGCAAAGGGAGGCGATGAAGAGCCCGCGGCAGCAGTAGCAGGCGTATATGGTGTGGATAACCCCGTTGTACACGGAATAGCGTTGCGAAAGCAGCGGCAGCTCCAGCAGTAGTGGCAGCGGCGGAGAGTAAAAAGATGGCGTAGTAGCGCAGGTCAGTACAACAAATAAGACTACGCGTTATGTCGTGAAGAGAATACTTGATTGTGCTGCATCTGGTCAGAACGGTCAAGTGGAGCTACGAAAACTGAGCACACGATGCGGTGTTGCAGATACACCACTTTGGTTGGTGCATTTTTGTGAAGCCTGAAGCCCTTTTTCCCCAAATCCGAGTTAGAAAAGTAAAGAGGTCACGGTAAAACATGAAAATGGTTTTTGTGTTTGACGAGGAAGGGATGATTTTTCTTTCCTACAAAAGAAGGATCTTACCTTTTTGACGTCTGAGAAAGTTCTCTTCTGCACGTGATAGACTTCCGTTGTCTGACAAAGAAAAGCTTCCCTTCCGGCCTTTTGTGTGCACTGGGTCTCCTGGGTGGAGACGTGCAGCAGAGACTGCAGCAGAGGGGAAGCTGATTTTTTTTTTTTTGCGTTTCTAGAACTCCTCAGCAGCGCGCGCAGTTGCCGCTGCCCGTGAGCAGGTGTCGGATGGTTTCAGGACCTGTGAACGGCGAAAATACGTTTCTCGCAGAAGACGCAACACGGCTGACACTCAGTAAGAGACGAATACAGACACGCTTACACTGGTAGCCTTCTCTCTACGTATGAGTAATCCGCGTGATTGAAGCCTCATACGTGTGCGTATACCTCCCATATATCTGGTGCTTGTCAAGGCCTAGACCTGCTGCCCTCAACGGCGGAGAGATACGCAAGTACACAGACGGGTGCATCGCAAGACAGTCCGATACGTACTTACACTTTTTTTTTTGAGGCGGACGCGCGGATGTAGGTGGTGCTTCTGGGTACTCTTACGAGAAACTGTGTACGAATGTTGTGTATCTTTGTGGATTTAGTGCCCGCATGATCTCTGACAGAACGGTTGCGCCCATGTACAAATATGTACACTAGTACAGATGCAGGCGTGTAGTTGTGAATATATAATAGATTGCTAGTTATCCATACGTACGCAAATGCATGACCCAGAGTCCACTGAGTGATTTGACACTCGAGAATCTTGCACCCACAGTGCTGCAAGGTAAACGGCGAATGGGAAGCAAATGAAACCGCCCCGCGAAGCGTTGCTCGATGAACAGAACGGTGCCGCTGCGCGGGTGCGCCACTCCTTCCAATGCGCTGAAGCACTACTTTGCGTATAAGTTGTTGCCGCGCATAGAGTTGCTGCTGGTTAACAAAGCGATTCAGCCGCCTGTGGAAGCAGAGCGATTTACCATGCCAGGTGCTGCTACATAAGTCAGCAACTGCGTAATCAGAAACATTTATCAATCTTCGTGGACGACCTCACGAGCATACGTTTTCGATCGAGTGAAGAAACGCACCGGAGGCTTCATGCGATGCAGCGGTGCAAGCGCGTGGTCGGAAGCGTACCTCTAGAGTTGGTTAGGGTGTACCGTGATATGGCACGAGACTGTGTTCAGTAACGAAATTAGGTCTGCATTTGTGCACAGGCATACGAGGTCTCATGCGTACCGGAAGTTGAGGACGGTTAAGCACACGTCCTCCTGTGCAAATGCGGAGGTACGCGCAACTGCCTATTGCTGATACACTGACAGTGCCAGAAGTCCGCACAGAGGCCGTGGTACAGAAGCCGGACGTCTGTAGTTTAACCTTCGTGTAGTTATAAATCCTGCGGGATGCTCAAAATAAGTAACTCTTTCCATTATGTACACTGTAGTGAAGGTACTTGTAAGAATTCAGTGTATCTCAGGTGGGGCAGCTGGCGGACGCGGAGATATGTCTTTGGATAGAGGTGGCGGTCGAGCGTAAATGGCAGTTTGCGAAAACGTGTGTGCGTTGTCCTGCAGAAGATTGTGCATACCTATGTGTACGTGTAAGTATGAGTATGGTACTCTGACACATTTCCGCATTCGTTCGCAGCGCAGAGGTGTTCAAGTAGCGTACACAAAAGTTTCTCATACATTTGTATCATTGTATATTTGTTTGCATGTAAACACGCGCCATAGTTCAAACTGCCTGCCCTCGCGTACCTCACGTTGCCAAACAGGAAGCTCGAACTCGCGAAGCCACAGAAAGCTAGCGAAAGACATGTGTTTTGCTGACTACCCACAGCTGACAAATTTTCTCCCACTGGTTGTTGCCGAATGGGAATACGCGGCAGGAGGGACAGGAGGATCCTCATGTGCAGTGCAGATCAGCTGTTCCCACAGTGTCAAAGGGACAAAAAACGACTTCAGAGATAAATTTCGATACAGCGAAACTCAGTGCGCTGCTTGATAGCAGCAGGCCACGTGCAGAAGGCAGATTGCTTCAGCAGGTACAGGTGCCTCTACGCATGCTTACAAGTCGTCCAGCCCGCCTTGTGGTGTCTGGAATTAACTATGGATGCTAATATGAGCAGACGCTACACAGCGCCCACGTATTATAGTTATGAAGAGAATCTACACGTAAAGTGTAGATGACCCTCTTGAAAGGGGTCGCCTTGGTTTGGCGGTAACGAGGAAGCATATGGATCTCTTTGTCTTTCTACTAGAATTTGATATGACCTACAGATCTCAATACAAGCACGTAGTACGTACGAGGTAGGCTGTTAAAATATGGAAAGAATCTGCATTATAAGACATTAAGAGCTTCAAGTAAGTCCCCCGAAAGGAGTCGGCTGCATTCTGGTGATCCCTGCTTAGTACCAACTGTTCTGTAGCAGAGTGTCTGCGTTCAAAGACGCTACATTTTTGACAAGTACATGGAATGTCCTTGTCCGCTTCCGTTGCTCTAATTTGTGATGTATCCGGGACTCCTGGGCGGTAACTTTTCGCCCGCGCAATTTTTGCATGAGACCTCCCTGAGCGGTGGTCGTTCCACGCAAAGGGTCCAAGCACCGACATGAGGGCCCGGCAAGTGCTTGCATCAGTGGCCCTTTAGGGATCTCTTCCTTGCTACGTACTTCAGTGATGGCGGACTAAAATAAGGGCACGCTCACAACGCAAGACAGGGGGGCTTAATCGTGGCAAGACATTCAGCACCTTGTTTCTTGTCCTCCTTCGCGGTTGGATCTACCGTATTAGCACTTGGCGGACGTCAAGACAGAAAGGTCGTGGTTGCCCTAAACGTCTTGTTTCACACTTGAAGACTTTTGTATGTATCGCTCGCTTGTTCCTGGGATGCAGTGTTTCCTCACAACTCAACCGTTGTGTGCGGTCCGCCAAGTCTGTAAAACAGGAGCTTTGCGGGGCGTTTTGGCGCAAGAACGCAAATGGTCCCCACCTGAAAGAATAGGGACCTAGACGCGTTTTGCGTCTCGTGCAGGAACGTCTTTTTTCGTATGTTGCCTGGCTTTAGTCTCAACCTTGTACGGGCCACGCCATATCAACGGAATTTCTCCGGCGGGCCGCACACTGCGAATAGCTCTTGTTTCCCGCGGGTACGCATCTCAATCCTTTCTAAGGATGTGGTGTTGTTCTGGTATACCAGCTGGGTCAATCTAGATCAAAACACATACGTGTATACTGGGTGCGAACAAGCTTTATTTAGCCTACTGCGAGTGGGCCGTTCTGTCCATGCTTTCGAATCCTGCACAGTAACACCATCACCACAAGGGGGGACAGTAAGCGCGAGGCCACTCGAAAAAAGTATGTCGGAAGCCATTCTTCAGGTTCAGCTAATGGGCTAATAGGCTGGTACAAGTGCCCACACTTCACCAGACACCGACGGCATTCTGTCCCGCCTGTTACCCAGGGCGGAATGCCGTAACCACTGGCGGCCGGCTCACGAAAAACTGTCACAATGGTCCACAGAACAATACGTGCATGTGTACATTTCCAGATATACGTGCTCAGTTTTATTTTTGTATATATCACGCACAGGTAGGATACTGCGCAGTGGGGCTTTTCGATTGGGGATATTTGCAGGGGCAGTGGGGAAGTGTCAACAGAAGACATCCATGTACGTCTCGAGGGCATGGCAGCTTGTACCTCTCTTTGTGTACCATCAGTAATCCTCCCTTCGTCGGAGGGTGTGTTCTGTGAAGCAACCAGTATCTTCTGGCACGTGCGACTACTGTATTAAAGTTGTTTCCTTGAAGAGCCATTAGTCAATTTTACTTCCAGTGGTGATACTGTAAAGTAAGAAGACTCTTTTGTGTTGTCTGCTGGTGTACCTCGTTCACAAGTGTGAAGTCAGGTGGCTTCGACTGATACGCTGGCTTCCCCTTCGACAAAATGTTTCGGGATGCAGCCTCTCGCACGTGGACCGACCACCTGTTTAGACATATTTGTACCCCCTATACTTACGTAGCTAGCGAAACCGGCGCAGAAGCACACTCTGTGTAGAAAATGGGCTCACGAATGTCCAGTCAGCTCGTTCCGTGTACCGGAATCGGCTGGTGGGCGCCTTAGCGGGCCACCGACATGCGAAGTACGACAGGAGCGTGCTAATTACGGACGCCTGCGCGCACGCGCCTGGACCGAAGCAAAAAAAGTGCTACGGAACTCCTCGCCAAGGGTAATAAAGCGTGAACTTTTCTCCCAGGGGACGGACGGTGAACAGCAGGGCCACCGCTTTGGTGGTTATCGCCATTTTGCTCATGATCCGACGGCGTTGTTCTCAGCCTGTGTGCACTGCGTGCTCTGCGATGTGACCGGACAGCAAACGGCTAGACGGGGTCACCCTCTGGCTTCGCAGCCATCCACCACCCCGTGCTTCGAGGAGGAGGTGAAATAATTAACAACAGCTTTCTAGTCAAACACTTTAAGCGCAATTCCCGATATGGAGACCAGCCTGTGCCAGCAGTGGGCGCCGCAGGGCTTGTTTTGACATTGGTGCCGTGCAGCATGAACATGTATTTCGCTGGGCAGGTGGCGCGGCGGCTCCGCGCGCCCCGTTCCGAATGCCGTTGCCCTGCAACATGAAAGGCCCAGATGCTCTGGATCCTGGCCCGTGAAGGCACACAAAACGAATATTTACGGTATGCATATACACGAGGATACTGATGCTGCCCGCTGTTACGCTTGCCAGCTACCAGCCATTCACCTGCAATAAAGGTCTAGGAGGGCGGCCCCATTCGCAGGTCGCGCTGCAACACATGCACCCGGCTGCATGCCATCCTTTTTTCACCAAGCTTTGAGGCTGCACGGATGCCTTGAGGGTACCTGGAATCTGTTGTAGCTTCGTACCGCTCTCTTTGCGGTCGTCGTTGTCAAACATGCGGCACGTGCGTGTCGGGCTGTTCTTTCTGTTCAGTCGCTTTTGTCCGTCCTTCCAAAGAGCAACGTTGCACTGCACAATGCAGTCTTCCTTGTAGCTCTTTACGAGACAAACCTCGAGGGTACCTCACACAAACCTCGAGGGTACCTCAGGGCCGCTGGATCGCTGGAAGGCAGGTGAATCCGAAATGGCTGGTCCAAGTGGGGCCTCTGCAGAAGCATCTGGACGCAATTCATTCGAGGAGACTTGTCCATCAGACAGTCTTCTTCCTGTGTGCCCGTTGGTTCTCGCTCAACTTCGTACCGTGATCTGCCACTGCGGAAACCCCTTGGAGTGCATATACACTCCTTTTAAGGTACCGTGTCATCCCACAGATGGGAACCTGACTCCTTGTATCACGCCATGTGGACAAGCAAAACCACCACATCCAGTAGCCGGGAGCAACACGGATTCGCCGGCTTCTGACGTCCTCTGTTCTGTTGAGTCTTTCGACCCCGTAGCAGCAGACGCACAAGTGACTGTGCAGGCGGTGCGGACGCTGGCCGGGGGCTCCCAAGCGAGTCCCTGGTCAGCGAAGCCTCCCTCGTGCTCCGACGGTAATCCTCTGTGCACTTCAGTCAACCATGCTTCCTCTTGCTCTAATTCTTCAGTAAGAACGATATCAGTTTATCAACATGCATGCCCAGACTTACACGCACCAGCTCAAGGAGTTAGCATGAGTGGATTGTCACCGCGTGGCAATGGTGGAGCTGACGCAGCTGTTCCACAGCAGTTTCCAGCGAAAACTTTAATAAACCTACTGTGTTGCACACGTTGGAAGCACTCATTTAGGTCAACCACTCATCAACCCGCGTGCCCAGCCATAAGCGACGTCGAAGCAGGAAAGGCTGGCAATGGCTCTGGCAGAGCGAAGTTGTGCAGCGCAAGCGCCACGTTTGAAGAACGAGGCGTTGTGTGCGGACTGCTCCTTTACGACGGCCAGCGTTTCCTTGAAGGACGACTTTTGTATAAGCAGCTAAATGGCAACCTCTGTTGGAATGAAGCAGCTTGGAAGCGTCTTTACCACACGCTCACAGCTGACGTGCTGCCGAATCCCAGTGAGGGATCAGCAGCAGATGCAGTGTGCCGGACCGCCGTAGAGACACACCAGAAGACAGCTTCCTTGAGACAGTTACCGAAAACTAGTTCCTCACCGTGCACGTCGGCGGGGCACGGCGATAGAACTTTTGTCGTGTTGCACTTGGTAGACAGTAGGAGGCCTAAGAACATGTGTACCACGCCGTGTGTGACCGTTCCATCGCAGAATTTGCACATGTCTGTGGGGAGTGGGTCGCTGCACGAGACAGAGAAGGAAGGTGCTTACACAGAGCAGGAATCACTTAGCCGTCATGGACTGCGACGCGTACACTGTTCGTCAGTGTATTCTGCTCGGTTGGAGACCTCTAGTGCAGTTCCCTCAAGCGGCGGCGGCAGTGGCGACAAGCAGGCGGAACCGCGTACGAGCAGCAGTGAAGGTGCTACCACCAGCGCCACCAACGACAGAGCTTCAATGGAGATAGGACGGTCGCGCGCTACTCGTCTTCGGCAAAACAGTGGTAGCGCCCCTTGTGACAATCCGGGGCCGGTCGTTGGCAAGCCTGACCGTGTTTATATGCCCACCGCATCAAGTGGACAATCCGCAGGCGCATACACGTTATCGCTTGTGATGCAGCTTGGTGCGGCTCCGTGTGCGATGTACGCGCGATTAACAGAACCGATCCGCCTGCAGCCGCTGCCGCTTGCATCGGGCGTCGCCAAGTTGACAGCAGCCGTGTTATTGATGCAGCGACTGCACGCGCAGGAGCAACAGAAGTTGCATGAGCAGTACAGCGCCTGCGTGGAAGCCCTACATAGCATCACGGAGGATATGGCTGCTGCCGCGGCGCAGCAGCAGAAACGGGAGGATATTTTGTTGGAGGGTGCGTGCAAGATTCTAAATGAGAAGAAGCGGAAGCTTCAGGCTTTGCAACAGCGAATCACTTTCCTGGAGAATAAATTGGAGAAGGCAGGCTTGCCAGACGACTCCTGGCAATCTACGCAACGCGGCGTATCGCAACGACAATGCTGTGGAGCGAGCGTCCTCACAGCCAGAGACCACGGCGCCACAACGCACACGAGTGAAACGGGATTCACAGGGTTATTTCGACCGAGTACATCCGGTGGAGCACCGACGAGCAATGGGGCAGCACCCACTAGACGTGTACGTAATTCTAGTAGTGCAGGCCTTGCGGTGGCACGCAGCCAGAAGAGCACAGGACCATCTCCGGAAACTTCCTCCCGCAAGCGTACCGTGAATTCGCGTGGCACTCTTTCAGAAAGATCATCAGATAAGGATGATCGAGCGAAGTGTCAGCTGCAAGATAAGCACCCTGGTGGTCTTTTTTTGGTGGAAAACAAGAGACTTTTCCCGGCGGCTTTTGCGTGTATTCACGTTAAGGAGGAAACGCTGCAAGCCTGATCAAGGGCGCAACTCTAACACTTTAACAAGACGTCTAATGAAGAAGAGCCGGTTTGCACCGTCTGGAACAGAGCGCTTGTAGGCGAGGTACTAGCAGCGAAGTCCGTGGCGGTATCTTCTTCATAAACAAGGAGCTCAGAAGAACAGCAGGAGGACACCGAGTGGGTGGACTAATGTTGTGTTTTGGATTAGCTGCTACGGGTGTGCAACTCTCGAATGTTACCCCTGCGTCCAGTCTCGAAGTCTTTGAGTGAAACGAACGTCTACGAGGTTACTCGACGAGGGACTACCGTGCAACTGCCGTAGTAGTCGCCCTCTTTCACTAGCAAACATGAGCACACGAAGGTGTCAAGAAGGCGTCCTACTATAGTGTGCAGCGGCCATCTGTCTGCACCAGTCGCGCACGGAAAAAGCGCTGCACTTTAGAGTAGTGGGAAGGCCTTCCATCATATTTGACAGCTTGCAGCATCAGGTGAGTTAAGTGCGGTTGGAAACTGTCCAGTGACAACTGCAAAGCAAATTCAGCACAGGTAAACAGCAGAGGGGCCGTGCGCATTCGTAGATATTCTCCAGCCTGAAATCTCGAGTGCGATCACGTTCAGCAGCAGCCGTTTGAAAGACGTGTAACGAGTCACTGGGATCGTGCCGGCGAGGAGGCCGGCCAACACATAGAGTAGTACAACAGTTTGTAATAAAACAGGGAAGAGGGTTGGCACTACGGCAGCGCCAGTATTCCGCGACCAAAAAGGGGACAAGTCGCTTTCGCACACGGGAAAATTAGATAAATACAGGGCGAGAGAGGATACAGCGTGGCTCGTAATTGATCTACTTTCATAAATGCTGGAAATCGCATCGTCCTTGTGAACTCGGACACGGCGAGGGATTACTTCTTGTCCTTGCCAGCCTTTTCGGCGGCTTCCTCCATCTCGAGTTTGCGCAGGGTCTGGAAGTATTGGAGCCACTTCTGAAAAATGTTCTCTGGTACCTCCACTGCCAACTTGACCACCTGAAATGGAACGGAAAGAACTACATGCTGAAGCCATAAAGCGCCAACCGCGGTTTTGATGCGCGGACCAAACTGAGCAAAAGGGCGTCCGGGCCCTCACAGGCTAGATGCTACTCCGTCGCAGTCTACGAGGAGTACCATAGTGAGTAGAGTGTAGCCTGATGTGGTATCTCTGGTTCCCCTCTAAAGCTGGCCTCTGGAACTTGGGGTTAAGTTGAATGTGGCGGAGGCGCTGAGGTCAAATTCCGCAGCTGAGCGCTCCCCGCGAGAAACTCCACGAGACAAGAAGCGCGCCATATGAAGCACCACGTATATGCCAAAACTTGTTACAACAAAACTCACTTTGGACGCGAATTTTTCCTCGGCGACAGTTATTGTGGCTTGTACCGGACATGTGTAGCAGTCCGGGACAAAGGGAAGGAACGCCGAGCACCGGCATGTGCGATCTGGTGAAGCTTCAACTTCGTCGAGAAGTCTGTGAAGCCATGCAGCCAAACAGGAGAAACGGTCGTATTATAAATGAACGGGTGATGCACACCCCGTGTGTGGAGTACTCGCAACCGTGTGCTCAGCGTACTTCTTGCAATTTTGCGCTTCCAGCACGCAAAACAGACGATTGCTGTTTGGATTCTCGTCCGGTCTACATATCGTGCCGGCCCTGCCAGATCAAAACGACAGCATGACAAGCAGGAATCTTTGCAGCATTGAGCAGTAGCGCCTGCAGCCCGCCGGCTTTGAGCCCGAGGGAGTGTCATGGACAAGCCCTACACAAACGGCACCTCCTTTCATCTGACAACGCATACAGAAACTGCATCTTTTTCGGCCACGAATCTGCATCATGTAGAGTCACAGGACAATCTGGGTTTGGTGGATTGAAGGATCGCATGTGCGGCACGGCAAAGATCATTACTGTTACGCAGTATTTGACAAGCTGAAAGCGTAGGCCGTGGGAAGGCAGCGCTAGAAACAATGTGCATAATGCAGCATGGTTTAAGGCCAACCAAATTTTCGCGTAGACGTATTCTTGCTGGTCGCATTGAATTTTCAGCATGGACACGGGATCCTTTGCTGGAAAGTATGCGCTGATGGTACGCGTCCCGGAACTTTTGTGATGGTGCACATGCACGGGTGCCTCCAGGCGACTCCCTGAGGAGAAAAGCACAACAGTGCACCAGCCTCTGATGGATTGCTGATATCTCATAAATAACAGAATGTTGGCTTCATCGGCCTCCACGACCTGAAAGCACAAGCGTCAAGTTCAAGGTAACAGAGTCACTACCCTTGTATTTCCTGCAACGGCATTGGCACGTTCTCGGTGACCTTGCATGCTGTGTAGCAGCACGCGTGGATATTTACGGGCGCCGAGGTGCTAATGAATTACGATTATCACGTCGTGGGGAGCACTCTTGCGAAAACGACTCCCTTGTTGGGCTGGTCAAAGGAGGGGACGCCGGCTTCCGCTACATCAGTGGTGTTGATCCACGTGGGGGACCCATTTGAGGGAGCTGCTACACCATGAAGGTACTGCTGTGACCCCACAGCAACGGCCACTCCCAAGACTGCAGCGCACGGGGGGCGTGTGTAGCAAGTCTGTGCAAACGATGGCACCAAAGAATCTCGTTACTCCTCCGTGGTGTACATTTTACCGAGCGCCTGGTGCACAAAAGAAATGTGCGCCCACCCGGTGAATCACACACAGACCGTGTCCCCGGGCGATGCGCTAGAGCACGGTCACGATGGGGACAGGCTTTAAAGCCTGTGTGAGTCCTTTACGAGCTGTACACAGATCGTGCCTTGTGAAGCAGACAGTAGACGTGACGTCTCACTTTGACTTCATTTTGCTGAATTGAAGGACTACGTGGGGGGACTCCTTCGTGAAACGAAAAGAAGAGGGAGCGAATTCGACATCATCTGTTTCATCAGATGCACAGAAGCAGCTGCTCGGATCTGGCCGGAGCAGAAGGACGGGCTCCTCCTTGCGTCCGTCTACTGAAACACGGAAAGTATCAGATCACTATGTAAGAATACAGAGGTGTTTCTGAGCGATGAAGCGGTACACAATGTGTCCTCGAATCTATACGAACCCCGAAAGTCAAGTGGGCAAACACTGTAGAATGGATTTGGATTGCTTGAGGACGTGCAGCGTCACCGCCCGTACGTCGTGACTAGCGTCCTGAAGTAGAAGGCAGCTTTCTCATACAAGGTACGGATAAGAAAGTCGACCGCATACGCTTTGAAGACGAACTTAGGAGACAGTGTACCTCATCCGTAAAAAGAAAAAGACATCCTATGAAAATTGTGGTTCCCGTTAGTCTTAGGTGGTTCTCCACATCACGGCAGTCTTAGGTGGTTACTAACGTGGTCTTCCACTGTGCTTCCTACCGTTCGTCGGAGACTAATTTCAAGAATTTTTCACGTTCTCCACATCGCGGCGTCTTCCATTGCGTCCCCCCGCGTACTTTTCGTACCTGTTCATACGCTCTGCAACAAATGTTTTTCGTGTCCTCAGCGCTCTAATCGACTTACCCAGACCCCGCTATCTTTTCGTATCTGTCCGTTGTTCTTACACGGCTCCTTCGGATTACGCTTCGTCATGCTTTCTACGTGTCCTCCTTTTTGTTTACCCTTTGTTTTCCTTTGCAGACCATCACTGTCGACAACGAATATGCGACAATACCCAACGCAGCCGATCAGCGCGTCCGTATCCTGTGGTTCTTTTAAGAGATCCATAGCGGTATTGGAGATGAAAGGCGACAGTCACGCCACCGGCTTCCTCCTACATTCACAGCATGGATGGCCCCACTGGGTAGCTGACACCCGTGGCGTTTACTTTAGCAAAGTCCTACGACACACACGGAAAAACTGAATACTGTGCCGGAAGTGAATGAATACGCAGTCATATAGATGTGTCCGGAGAGGTTATGGCAGCAAAGTGCCCACTGGCAGAGTTTTTGTGAGGACCGGCAAAATGGCAAATTAGTTCACACTGATCGTCCTTACACGGGTGAGCCCAAGGGCAGTGTGCTCTGGCAAAAACGGAGAATTTTAAGAGAGGACGAGAGCGGAGGGCACTGCGAGCTGGAGGAGTCGGTATTTTATCCGCACTGAATCGAAATACATCAGCTTCGCACACGAATGATTCCTCAAACGCTTTATTGACCCATAAGGAAATTGGGAGATAGTCTGGAAGATGTAATACGTGGGCGGGATAAAGAACCTCGTATGCAACTCTGTAGACAAAAGGGGAGCTTGCAGTGTAACTTGTCTGCGGTGCAGAGCGTCCCTTGACTACAAAGTATGGCACGGTGCATGCCCCTACTACTGGCCGCATGATAGCTTCCCCGTAGCCACGCAACAGCGTTACTCACAGTACATGCAGCTGAGGTCGTGGAGCCTCGATGGCCTCTCGAGCAGGAAACGTCGACGGTATGGACGCCTAGCGTTTTCTATAATAATGGTCACGTACTGGACCTTTCTAGTACTGTCTATCACGTGTTTCTGCCAATCGAGTGAAGCGAGCTACACATACGGAGAGCCGGCGCAACTAACCGTGGTCAGCGGTACCGCGTCCTTACTCACGAGGCAGTCTTACTTCGGGTGTTACTGCAATTTGCTGCGCCGTTTGACTCACACTTACCGATGATGCCTTAACTGTTTGTTTCACTCCGGGTTTCCAGCGAGCACGCGGCGACAACGGCTTCCATGGTCGCTTCCTTGTGCACACACCTTGTCAGCTGTATATGTCTTGAAGAGCTGCAGAAGCCGCCGCGTTAGGCTGCACAATGTGTGCGTAATTCTAGAAACGCTCCCACGGAGAAGTATGCGATCCAGGCGTTCCCTGTTACTGGAACTCTAGACATGTAAGTGTATACACATATATATACACATATATATATATATATCATGAGTTTAGTAGTGCATCCGAGTGTTCGTCTCTGCGCGTTGTATTCATTCGGGAAACGTAAACACAGACGCGGTGACGGAGACCGCGTCGGTCTCCGTCACCTGCTCTTCCATTTATATGCAATATGTACAAACATTGTACATCACCGCATCCTTCTGTGTACAGTACTGCGCCTACGCGGGAAGCTTTGTATGAGTGGTTGACGCACTGCGATGAAAAGTGAAGTACTTCAATCGTACGCAGGGTAGAAACGGCGTGACGCGATGCGGTATCGCTACCTCTGCACGCAGGTGTCAGTTCTGTGTACGCGGTTTGTGCGTCATTACTCATGGGCACTGACACATTACCTACAGCGTGAAGCGACGCAGAAAGCAATACGCTTGAGAACTCCTTATTGCGAGCCACAATTCACCCGACACATACGCATTCTATGTAGGGAAAGGAACTGCTGTCCGCTACCGGGCGTACTTTGCATTGTAAGTGATCTACGATAGCTACCGTCAAAGATATATATGAGAACATCCGCCTTCCCCAGAGTGCCCCTTACACCGTATGCTGTGCGTGACGCCTACACTTCAAGGCTCAGCTGCACATTAACCGGTGCAAGAGGAGATAAACGTCCGCATAACATCTCGGGAAACGCAGACGCTAGGTATTCCACTGATACTTCCATTTCCAATAGTGCATGACTTTCCGCACTGGCTTCTGGATGTTTTGAGCAGGTTCAGATAGAGTCTTGAAGTCACCCAAGCATAGCGCAAACTCAAAAAAGGAAATCCGCCGCTCACGAACGAGCGGCGACCCGGAGAATGTGGCATCACCGGCTCTGAGTACAATTTACTTGTCCTGAAAGAGCAGCAGGCATCTTCGCCCTTACCAGAGCCCTATATTTAAAAGAAAACAATATCGTTTGACAGCAGAAAGGTCCGCTGGCGGATGTCGAGTCCGTGGGCCTGTCGCTTTGCCATACACACTAGACAACCAGACCTAACTTGAGTCCACCTAACTGCAGCGTTGAGTGGAGTCAACGAACTCCTCGAGCCGTGCTGCGTAAACTTGCTGGACTAGTGCAGTCGCTGGAGGATCTAACGTGCCAACAGCAGAGCCCAGAGAAGCGATGAGCCCTAGGGGCTCTATGAGGTTAAGCAACTGTATGGAAGCCACGACTACCGAATCGCTGCACTCCCGTGATGGAATTAAAAACATGACGGTTCAAAAGTAATGTAGTTCGGGCTGCAGACAACCGTGAACGGCTAATGTTTGTGGAGATATCTGAAGTCTGCTGCCGGATACAGGAGGACGGAGACCATGGTGTCGGTAGGTGAAGAAAAGTAGACATACGGACGTACGATCGAGTTACTGGAGGTAGTAGCTATGAGTGTGCCACTTGCGGACACCTGGTGATGGGAACCATTGTTTTACACCCAGAAGGGCCGCCACAACAAAGTAGTGACTTAAGATGTCCCCTCCGAGCAGCGTGCTTTCCCTCAGTGAAAAACGGCCACGGGTACATAAAGCCCTGATGCATACGGTACAGAGGCAGCGTGAACGTTTCTTTTCAGGTGACAGGTGCACCCAGTTCTCTCGGCGTGGTCTATACTGCCCTGACTTCTTGAGAGCGCAGGCGCAGCGTTCTCCTCCAGAAATATGTTAAGAATAACAATACAGGACGTCAAGACGGTAAGCGGTCACTCTCTATGTGAGAGAACTGCCGGTGTGGCGTGCAACCTCCGTTTTCTTCACGGCACACTACAAGCCGAGGAGTGCGTTTCTTAGGCGCTTTGTAGCCACTCTTCCGCGATCCAGAATCTGTACCTGTTCTACGTGCGTACACTGAGACACGTTACTTCTCTTCGCTGTCGTAGGGAAAGTGTACAGAACTACTACACATGAGCTTCCGTCTTTCTGCATTCGACGCGTCCTGTCAAGACTCTAGCACATGCGTGACACATCTCGACTGTGCGCACAGGTTCCTCTGTTGTTCCTAAGATATTTTTAGATCCTAAAGCACTACTAATACCATGATGCTTGCCCCACTGTTCAAAAACGTCGACCTCTAGTAGTCACTTCGACTCAGGATATGGGCGCGTCACCGGCAGCACGACTGACGAGGATGCACACATCAGGGGTCACGTTGTGAGTGCTACACATACCGCATTCGTTTACTCTAAAACATGTAACATCTCAGATCATCCTGGTTTTGAATAAAGTGTTCATTACACAATACTCGTAATGTGAACGGTTTGACCTGTGTTCGCCTGCCACATTTCATTTCCACCCGCTGACTAAAGTGAATGAAATGCAGCTCACTGACAACTTATACCTCTAAGAAAGAACACGATCCTCTCATCCAAGACGAACACACTTGAGTCGTACTCTACATTCGCCACCTGCCACCCGCAGGCAAACCGTAACATCCACCAATCCAGGGCGACCACTTGCGCTGGTCCCGCTGGATTTGACAACCGGATCGCAGCGCCAACTTGCGAGAGTCAGAGACTGGATTATTCCACTGATATTCCGTGTCCACACGCGGATGCAACGCATACACTTTTGACCCTTTCAGCACTGTAACTCGTAACGCGAGCTCGGACGTGTCTGGTTTTAGTGAGATCGGCCTGATGGTCACGCAGTCAGGTCTGGCGCACACAAATCCTCCTTTTCTCCCCCATGCAAACTTACCGTTTTATCAAAAGCACACTATACTGAGTCGATCCCGATGAAACGCGGACAGCTGCAAGAAGACGTACTGGAAGTTAGCTCTACCGAGACAGAAATGCATTTGCACACCTCGGCTCCCTCTGCACGAACTGTGCGTCCTCCAAGCCATGCACGACATCGTGAATACATACACTCCGCCTGGCCCATACTGATCCCAAGGGACCCTCATACGGAGACACGGCTGCTTTGACAGCAGCCAGTGTTGACGAATAGAGGAAACGTACGGCACGACATCAGACGCTCCGCTGAAGAAGTTCACATCCAGATGCGCGTCGACTTCATCACTGATCCCACCATCCTTTTTCAGTAAGGTCTGCCATATCCTCGCATGTAGCCACCTCGCGGTCGATATATCGGTCGAAAGCCTCCCCTGCAACCCCTGCATGTCAACAATACGTAAATGTGAAACTCTCCCGCTCGTCAGATACTGCTGCCAACCTCACGGCTCGCTGGTAACCATCTGCGTCAATGGTAGTGTATATGGCTAGATCAACAAAAAAGGCAGTGTACAAACCTCTTCTTCTCGAGTCAAAACGGTTCGTCTCGGAACAAACTGATACCTCTCTCCAGCAAATTGGGGACGTGCGCACGTGCTTTTTCCTTTATGGGAAAGATCACTGTGCAGCTGCAAACTCGTTCAGTTCGCAGCGTTATGCAAGATTCCATACAGATGTGACACATACGCACTTTTTCTGTGTACTCACACTGCAAGCCACTGTGCAAGCGCTGTTCAGCCACGAAGTGCATGCTGTAAATCTCGCAACCACAGATTTCCATGCGGCGATGTCTGGTTTTGTCTGTCCTGTTACGGGCTATCGTGTGGCATCTGTGGACAGGTAAACACAAACTTCACGAGATGCAAGCAGAAATCTCGATGAAAAAACAGGATGGGAAAAAGCCAGCGCCGGCGTCCGTGTCCTTCGCAAAGTGTGCACGTTGAGTACACGCGAACACACTACGGTGCCAGCATACACCGGTATAATGGAGAAGATTTTATCTGGAAGGCACGAACCTACCTGCAACTATACACGGACTAGATACGCATCCACCGGCTGCACTTGATATACGAAACCACGGTTCACCACACGTGACCAGGCTAATGCGGAAACAGTTCAGTGCCACAAAAGCGTACAGCATACTGCTGCGTCGTTATTTCTCCCGTGCATCGTAGAAGTATCTAAACTCGGATCCTGGCGCTTACCGGGGTCCTCGTGGCATCCCTCCACCGCCCGCCATCGAGAGGCGGCCCCCGCGCCAGCTGCCACGCGCACGCGCGAAGCCTGGAATATTTTTCCGTTTGGCTACCACCTACGTGAGCAGCAGTAACGCTCAAAAACAAAGTGTTTGGTAAAAAGAAAAGGCATAACGGCAGCCTCGTCAGCGTGTAACTGCTCGGCACTGGTCCGGATATATAGACATGCGAGGCAACATCGACAGCCACACTTGATGACAAAACTTTATCTGTATTTACCGTTACAAGAGCAGCACACGCTACTCGTAAGCACTGTTATCGCCCTTCACAGCCCATTCAAACGTGCATAAAGCAGGTCTCCTCCGTGTCGCTACTTTCCACTGGAGTACCGCAAACGGAGCCCCGTGCATATACATATATATATAGAGAGAGAGAGATAGATAGATACATGGTTGTTCTACCGTTAGAAGTTGCAACTACGCGTTCGCACGAACACGCACGCCAAGGTGCATTTCAACTGTCGCATCTAGTGCAACTGTTACCTTTATCTGCCGATGTTTGAAGACAGTATCCGAGAGTAAAATCGCATTTTGGACAGCGGCTTCGCTGTTAAACTCGATATACGCGTAACCTAAAAAATTCCAAATCAACCGCCGAGCCAACAGAAAAAATCACAGGCGACGACAGGGGCAAAAACAAGGCGCACTGCAAACAATGGATTCCTTACATGTGAAGACGCTTTCAACAGATGTTTACGAAAAATGACCGTCAACAACAGCCCAAGATGCACGGCGCACACGTAGGCTGGCGGGATTTCCGCGAGATGCGGCTCTGCAAATAGTATAGAAATGTGGCGGCAGCATCCGCAACACCAGGGGTAAACTGTCGTACCTTTGGGATGCCCTGTGAATTTATCAACCATGATTGTTATGCGGTTGATTGTGCCGCAGGCTTTGAAATGCTCCTGCAACTCCGCAGGCGTTGAAGAGTACTCAACCTGAAAATACCAGCACGACGTTTATTTGGATAGACAGCAGGCCACCGCATCCGAAGACGAGACAAGCACAATCCTTTTTCTCCTACGAACAGACACGGATGGTGCTACCGTTCACTGGCATATGACTCTCCTGCAAGCGTACTCATCCCTCTCTCTTCACCAGTGTTGTACACGCCGGTACGCGCGCACAAGCAACAGGACGCCGCGGCACTCGCAGTAACGAGCTGCATCTTCGGAGCACGAAGGGTGTGTAGCAGTAGTCCTTGCCCCAGCACCACCCTACAATACATGCATGAAAATTCTGTCTCTACCACAACAAAAGGTGCAAGCCTGCGTATGTCTGCGAGAATCGCGCTGTCTCGTCGGCTCGGGAAGAACTCTACGAGCAAAACTTGTACCACTGCCGCTGCGCACAAGGTGAGTACACATTCGTTTCTAACCACACCTACGTACGCACACGCACAGGACGTACGTTTCCGACGTAAACGGAGCGGCGATCCACCTCATCGATATCGGAGTAGACTCCGCTGCCCGGGCCACTACCCTGCGTTACGCTTCCCGCTGTTGCTGCTGTCGCCGCGTTCGGACTTCCTGGATGCGCTGCATGCGGACTGCCTCCGCCGCTCTGTATTAACGAGTATGCCGCTTCCTCTGTCATATCCTGTGGGGAAACTCACGTGCAGCAGACAAGATACTGCGACCTTGCTTCCCATTTTTACAAAGAAAAGATAAGCCGTGGCGTGTCTACGGCCCCGCTGGTGGCCGGGGTGCTACGGAAAAGCTTGCCTACTTCATGTAACACAAACGCATCTGGAGAAGATCGCTGACCTCGCGCAAAGCCAGTACGTTCAAAAAATTAGTGCGTCGTACATCGGACAGACCCGTAAGTTTCCGCTTCCTTCTCAGCGGGAAAAGACGTGCCGCCGAGTACGCGGTTGCGTCAGACACAACCACCTCCACAACGTAGTCAGTCCCCACAAAAACCCGATCAGCAACACCCAACTGAATTTGGTATTTTTGCATGAACCGCAGTATCATCCCCCACACAACCAATCGCATTTCAGAACTCAATTGCGCAAGCGCTAGTGCATCACCTAAGTAAAGCTCTGGCTCCGCAACAACGGTTTCCTCAGGGACACTTTCATAATGAACTTTTTACCATATCCGTGCAACGTTCCTCCCCCTCCCCAATTACACTGGTGCTACTGTTTCGGCCGCTGCGGGTCGGAGGCCGCGAGTGCCGGCATACGGAGACTGTCATCGTGGGATTATCTGAACCAGAGCAAACGTGAAGTGCACCCGCTATACATCCAATTTGTGATACCACCAAATGTAGTTTGTTGTTCACGATGGTGCTGCTGCTGCTGCTGCGACTGAGACCGCCCGTGACACTGAGCCTGCACTTCGTTGCCGTGCTCAACAGTGTTCGATAACGAGTCTCTCGCGTCGAACACAAACGCTCGGCGGGCTCCACCAGAACAGTAATACATCAGTTCGAACTCAGCTGTAAGTGCAGCGTGCACCTCATCGACAGCGTTTCCTCAAGCGCCTGCATAGAGCGCTCCGAAGAGCAACGAAGCAGCGAGTAGCTAGATCTACGCCGATAAGGGCAGGCACACGCGCGGAGGATATGAATAGAGGCGCACAGAACGATGTGAATACACGTAGGTACCATACATATTAGTTGTTCGTATGTATTTGCGTTGTTGCTAGCTGCAGCGTTGGTGACGCAAATTGCACGGCCGCGTGCACGCATGTGTTACACTAATACAAAAACACAGGGGTGGAAAGGCGATATCACGCCGCCATGCGTCCGCTGTGGTATCCATAAAACTGCCTACATGCAACTTCTGAAGCTCGTCCCAGTCCGCATCCAAACCACGCACTTCCTCCTCCAATGCACGGAGTCCGTCTGAAGCAGCGGCCCGCACACACACACACACAGAGGTCTACACACGCGGTCACCTACATACGTCTAGCTAGATTTTCCACACACACATATCCACACACACATGTAGAAATTTGTGAATCGAACAACGCATTTTACCGACAGTGAGGTGAACTCACGTGTGCAAACACAGAGTGCGTCTAGGGAGTATACCGCGAAAAAAAAAGGCTACGTCAGACTACAAGCGTTGAATTCTGGCGACTCACTCGGAGGACGGACCTGCCACGGCGCAGGTCACTGTGCACCAGCGCCAGCTTCTCGCGTGTTGTAACATGAAATACACAACAGGAGACCCCGTGGGGATTACGTCGTGCAAGTTAGCAGCAGAGACGGCGGCAGACGCACCACAGCCGGCAGCCAGATGGTTTCTGAGTAAAGACGCCAAGGTGTTGCAATGATAACAGTCGCAGACGCAAACCACTCTCACGGGAAACCGCCCGGTAAACGCAGCACGAACACGACGTATAATAGCGCTACAGCAGCAGTCTCCTCGGGTACAACGCAGGCCCAAGTGTAGGCATGCGAAGCGAAAGAACAATGCAGCAGCACCGCCACTGATGCCTCCTGTGGGGGAGTGAGTCTCATCACCAGAGAACGCGAGGACACCAGCCCAATGCTGTTTCTGTTCCATAGCGTGCCACGCAGACACACACGCACCACTCTGCTGCGCTTTCTCTCCCCGTTAACGGACTCTCACCGCCTATCTAAAGACGAGACACGCAAACAGACCCTCTCGTCATCCACAGAGGCAGTTCCCCACGTTTTTCCGTCACGGGAAGCATTCACGCAGGACGTCTAAGCAGCCTCGTTCGACTATGCACAAGGAAACGACTATGCGGCAACTGAATAGTGTTCACCGAGCACGTGCATATACTGCGTCCTGAGGTGACAACGAAATCGCTCCGCTGACATGCAGAATATACATGGAGGCAATCAGCGAAGCGTTTCCAGCCCGGTTACGCTAAATGCATGCACTCGCTTGTGTGTGCGGCTGTCCACACCCGCCACTAACCGCGGTCTTTCGCGTGGAGCACACCTGTGCCAATTTCTTCAACACTCACCACCGCAGATCTCGTGTGTTAGACTTCTGCGCGAGTTGTTTCCCGGTTTGTGTACAGCAGTCTTCAGCGGTACAGACACTGGATGAGACACCGGTCACAGCACAACTCTTCACAGCAGGCGCTTGACCCGCAGAAAACAACACAATCTGCCTAACGCTTCGCTTTAAAACGTGCGAAGGCCTCCATTTCCGATTAAGAGTTCGGATCCCACAATGCACTGGGTCACACACACAGGCGTGCTTCTGTCACACATTCTTTCCCCGGAGGCCGTTGGAAGCAGACAAGCGCCTTGCGGAAGGGCCGCGCGTTCTGCGACGATGGGCACGTCTACGCGCAGCAACACTGTTCGATCATACGTCTACGAATCCATCTGCCTTGTGAGTACGGACGTAGACGTACAGACACGCGTGTGCGGGGACTCTGCGTCCTCGAGCCAGGGGCGTCTTCAAAAATTTGTGCACAAACGAAGCTACGGACCTCCGGGGTCAATCATGTAGTTGCTTGCCCGTCTCGACTTAGAGAGAGAGAGATAAAGACAAGAACCATGCACAAACGCGTACGGCTGGCTCGGCATTCCCGGGCTTCACTGTCACTCGCTCACCACTAGCAACGAAACCACGTGCCCGCTCTTCCGGTGAAAATACATCGCATGCGTCGGAGAAGCCTCTGTGTGCACATCTTGTTTTCGGGCACGACTACACCCGTCCGCGTGTGTACACCTCCTATCTATGCAAAAGCGAAGCTTTCCCCTCTGGAGGACGGCGCGCCCGTGTGCGGCATGTAGTGTACGTACACAGGAAATTGTCCAGACACGGCGCCATCGTATCCACGTCGCGCACAAACAAGTTCACGTGTTCACATGTCCATACATACAGACACATAAAGAACGCATGACATAAATCCTACGTGGCCACCGATGTGTACACGTTACAGTCTATGAAGTTTAGCGTGGTCCCTACCGCCGGCTGCAGGAGAAGACGACTGAGCGGAATGTGAGGGGGTAGCAGACGGAGCTCCGGTTCCGCCACCGCCGTTATTGACGGTGGTGTTGGTGCCCCCCTCATCGCCCGCCTTCCTAAGCGCCTGCGGCTGCGAAAGGCTCTGTTGCTGCTGTTGCAGTTGCAGCTGCTGTAGCTGTGGCGCCGCACTGTCCCAAGTTGAAGCAGGCGTTGAACTGTCCCCCTTTGGTTCAGCAGCCGAAGCGGCAGCAGCTGCCGGACTCGCAGGCACTTCCTCGCTCTCTCCTTTCGTTGGTATTTCAGCAGCTGGTGCCGCTGCGACGCCATCGCCACACGTGGCAGGTTGTCCAGCTTCACCCATGCACGCGGCGCGAGGTGGCGGCATCGCCACTGAATCTGAAGTCCCTTCCATTTGTGCTGTTGAGGAATTGGACGGATTCCACTTGGAAGCTACGCCGCTCTGCGCAGCCGGTGCAGCAGCAGCAGCAGCTTCCCCTGCTCTGGCTGAGGGACCGTTAGTAGCTGTCTCGCCGCCTGCGCCGTTCTCAGTTACCACTTGCGGCTGATTGAACATTACGAGCTTGCCGTGAACAGCCGCCGTCCTTCCTCCCACGAGAAGAAAACTAGGGAGGGGCACTCCGACAGTGAGTTTCAACTGCAGTGTGATCTCCTGGCTTCACGGAGAAACCGCCTAGCAATAGAAGCGGGGGAAAGTACAAGGAAGCGTAATCAGCGTCGGCTACCAGCCGATTCGTGAGAGTAACGACGGAGAGGTCCGGAAAGCAGAGGCTCTTTACTTGGCGTAACTATATATATAGCGTACAAAGATGAAGAAGATAAATGAACACCCAGCAGGAAGAGCGTCATCCCAGGTGCACCCAAAAACCCAGCTGACGGCTACTGCTATCTACGGAGTTCCTCAGTTACACAGAGCTGCTGGACGCACGAGGTGTCGCGGCTGGATATCGAGAAAAGGAAGAAGTTGTGTGGACGCGGGAAGGGCAGAAGCATCCAAACATTGATCCTGTCACAGTAACAGGCGATAAACAGCAACTGCTGTCTACGACAGGAAGAAACACAGCTGTAAGACCTGGTGACGCCTGTACACCATACGGGGGGTCACCGGATTACCTCAAAACAGGTGGTAACGCCTCCTGCAGCAGCCGGAGAGGAAAGAGAACAGCGGAAGCCCCTACGTGGTTACCGCGCTAGTAGGTGTGCGTGTTGTTGCAACACATGAGATGGAGGAGCAGATACTTAGCAGTTATATAAGCTGGGACACAATGGGCGCGAAGAAGGAACAACCGTGGAAGGGCGTACGACAAGCGTATCAAAGCCGGAATCGCTGCAGGAATATACCAAGGCACGTCTCACTATATGCGTTACGGCCACTGGAGTGTCCAGTTTTGCGTGAAGCGTGGTGCATCGCGCTCGTGGAGAAAAGAAAGGCTTGCTCTCTCGGGATGAGGAACGAGGATACCGCTTCAGGCTCCAGGGAGCCAGCTGGCGACGCAGAATACACTGCGAGGACACCGGAAGCCCTCGCGGAGCAGGTGGAAAAAAGGTATAAGGTTTATTTTAGATATACTCAGGTGTACACGTGTCTACACGTACATATAAATAACCTCCTCGCATGGTCCCGGAAGCGGAACGTGAGGGCTGCAAAGGCAAAGAAGGAAAAGGGAGCACTGTACGCGTGCAACAACAACATCCACCAGTTTCGGCACAAAGAATACAAATATACGCGCACATACATACGCTAAAGGAGCGTAAGGAGAATCTCCACAGACAAGGCGTGAGAAGGGGGTTACCGACTGGTTCGTACGCGAGCGGTGACGCTTGAAGGAACAAGAGCAGCACAGCCAGCTATCGCATTGTTTTTCGTGTCGGAAGTTCCACAGTAAAATCCGGTTTCCTCTCACATGATACACCCCACGTATCAGTTGGAACTTTCTCCATCCGCCTGTTCACACCAATGCGTCGGACACCGTCAATGCTGCAAATGCTGCAGAGCCAGGAACCGCATTGTTTTTTGTGTCAGAAGTTCCACAGTAAAATTCGGATTCCTCTCATATGATACACTCCACGTATCGATGGGAACTTTCTCCATCCGCGTGCTCACACCAGTGCGTTTGATGCCGTCACTGCTGCAGATGCTGCTTTGCTAGTTGTTCCGCCGCCACCACTTGCGATTTTTGCTTTCACGCCACTGCTGCCGCTGCTGCCCGGGCTGGTGCTGATCGTCGTGTCACTTTTGTAGCCGTAGAACCACGCGGCGCATCCTGGAGGGGATGGACGCACATATGCCATGCACGTGTACGTTCGCATGCAGTGCTGGAGCACCGGATGGCTGCGCCGTAGTATGTTGGTATGTTTGCTAGGCATGCAGTGCTCGTGCGGACGCTCTGGGCGCACTTCGAGATGGGTTTTTTCTTGTCTGCAGTGTCCCGGAAAAGGGCCACAAGCAGCAGCAAGAGTAGCGACAGCAAGCGTGGCAACAGAAGCCAAAACGTACGAGCGACTGCTTTGGGTCCGCACGACGGGCATTACAAGCAGCACGAGTAGCGACAGAAATAAATGCAACAACAGAAGCCATAATGTAGCAGCAACTGCCCTCCCAGCGAAAAAAGCACTATCGTCGACGACAAGAGCAGCGACACAAAAGCGGCGGCCGAAAACGCTCTATTTGATTGACGGATGCTAGGACTCGTTTTTCATTGTCATTGTTTCAGCTGTACAACTCACTTCAGACGATAGCGCAGAGAAAGCCTTGCAAATGAAACATCCTGGATATCTCGCCGGCGACAGAGACGTCACGCAGACATTGAGAACGGCGACCTCGTGCTGAGCTGCACACTTTTGATTTTGCATCTGCATTCTGCCCTGCGAACGCCAGCCGCACTCGTGGTGTGGAAGACCAACTACGTCGAACGTCGTGCTTCAAAGGATGTGCGTTGTGCAAGTCTATGATTACAACCAACTTAAGAACAGTCTTTGAAATACATATTGTAGTCATTCTTGGAAGCGCTCTGTCAATACACATTTAGAGAGAAATGCGACCACTCGGCGTAGACTTGCATGGATAGGAACTCCCCGCATGGGCTCCGCCTCGTAATTCGTGCTTTTCTTAGCTTGTCGTACACTACCATAGTACACTATGGTGGAGTATGTCACCCTCCCCGTCCAGCGGCAGTTTTATTCTCTCCAAAGCAGCTTCCTTCACCTAACAGACTTTCCAGATCGACAGCGCCACTTCACAAGAAGAGTGAGGCTCCCGTTTCGTACCCAACAGCTGGAAACCTCGATGCGACAGCCTCCTCGTTCGGCGATGGTCTTCCCAGGGTGACCCTACATCTTTTACGCGTACTGCTGTGGGGAAAGGGCGGTCTCAGACTTTTCCAGCGACGTGGAAAGCGTCCCATTTCCCTGCGAGGTCCACAGCAGAAGCTTTTCTTGAGAAGATGTCGACACCATTATCCACAAGCGACTACGCCGTACATGAGATCTGCGGAATCTCTGCTTCTAATCGAACACGCAGAGACACACTTTTGTAAAAAGCAACGCCGCTGCTTTTGAGTCGCGCGAATCGCTTCCCTGACGCTCCGGCGACTGCGCCGGTTTTCCTCCGTATGCACACGAAGAGGCTAGATAACTAAGGCGGAGTATGAGGCACCCCGGTTTTGGAGTGCAGGCAGATGCAGGTTTTTTGATGGACGAAATTTCTAAGGCAAAACATAATGCTCTCTCGAGAGCACTTTGTCCTGTTAGTCTTCGTCTTCTGCACTGAGGTGTGCCAGGTCTCGTAAGAAAGCCTGTGGGCTCTACGTATACCTATGTGTATCCTGAACCTCGACGTAGTATGTACGAGATCCCCAGGTTGCCCCCAGTGCGGTTCACATAGTCTCTGCAGCGGACACCGATTGCCGCCAGAAGTCGGTGTACACATGTATGTACATCATTTTGTGGTTCTTCTATGAAAACGGCGTGGATGTGCCCGTATATAGGTCACACAGCTGTGTACACCGGTCCACGTTTCTCAGGCAGGCTTCTGACTAAGCGTCTACGACTTTTACTTGACAATCCAGCAGGTCTGCGCGCGATCCGTTCTCAACCATTACTATCCCTGTGTGAGTGTTTGCACGGCTGCTTGTAACTGCTTCTTGTCGAAGCGTGCGCTCGTCGCGCTGGTGAGGTACTCCAGTCCAGTTCGTGGTGGCCGCGTACAGGTGTATTGCCAGTGTATCTTGAAACGTGTACTGTACGTCTCCTATTATGTTAATGCCTATGACGTGCCTCTTTGTGCATATCTGCAAGAAACCCCACGTCGCAGGCGTGACACTTGCTCCGCTTACGCGTTGGTGCCGTGCTTGACTACTACCCGTCCCCATACCAGCACGTGCACGCAGATACAACCTGCACAGCATAACTTGGACGAAGTGGACCTCAGTTTATATTAGTAAGAAGTGCTCGTTGCTCGCGGTTGCGTCACTTTTACTGCTACTGCTACGAGGAGGACAATCCGCAGTCTCCTGCTTTCCTGCCGTTTCGACCTGCGTTTTCTGATACTCGAGGCCGGTGGCGGGAAACAAATGTGTGCGCGGATCAGCAAGGGCCCGTCTACGCACTCGGCGCACGCACACGGCAATACCGTTTTTCACCGCAGCAACATCAGTGGAAGATACGTCTGGTATCATGCGTGTATGCTCAGTTGGTTGTGCAGCGTGTGACGCCTCTGCACCGGCGCGGGGCCGGCATGCGAATGGCAAGATCTTTTGTCGATACTTCTCCTTCGTACATGTCTCTCTACTTCCGTTCTCAGGTCTTCTTTCTAAATCCAGTCGTGGTTGCCGCATGCGCGCAGCTGTGGCCGACGGTTTCACGGTTCGTATGTGCACGCGTGGCATGTCATAGTCGCTTGCGGCAGCCAACACGTAGTATGATCTCCGAGGGACGGAAACTCTGAATTAAATCCGTAACTTTTCCAGACGCATATACAAGGGTGTATGGCAGTGCAGTATCCTCTCGCGTTTTCATGGTCGTAGAGACAGCTTTTTACCCGTAAAAACGAAGGCAGCCGGTTTCAGTCTGTTAGTCGCTGTGGACGGGTATCTTTTTCTTCCCCCGAAGGGTGCACGTGCCGTATTCTCTTCCTGCTTACCCGCGTCCCTCCATTTGGGGTTGAGTGCCGTGGAGAGGACTTTTTCCGGCCGACAGCGACCTCGTCGACAGCCGCCCAAGACAGCAGCAGACATGCACGTAACGTCAGAGCAGCAGCAGAGGCACGCAGGTGCAGCTGCAGCGACTGCGCAGGGGAAGAAGCCGACTTCAGCGGCTACACAAGGGACAACTGCAAGACCGACTACGGCACCGTCTTCCTGTGCCCCAGCTGTCGTGGCCGTGACCGCAGGACGAGGAGAAGCGCCTACGTCAGTAGCGGCAAGCACCGCTCCACAAAGGGGTCGTCTCTCTTTCGCACTACTGCAGAGTGCCGATAATCAAGCAGCAGCACCACCCGAGGAGGTCGTGTCTACAGAAGCAGCAGCACCAGAAGATGCGAAAGCGGCAGGGGAGAGCGACGTATTGGCAACGCTACGTGCAGGTGTAGCAGGTGACTCATTAGCTTCACCACTATCAGCAGATGCTATCGTAGTAGCGGAGTCTCCAACTCGTTTTTCGCCCGCTGCAGCAGGACGGAGGGAGTTCGCAGACAGCCGTCGGAACGTTCTTGGAACGGAGTGCGAGGCATCTGCTGTTGTTACAGAGGGCACGCAGGGGGCTACCACGGGAAAAAAGGGAGTGGAAATTGACGTGAGAAAGGCCTGTACTGGGACGAACAACAGCGGCACGAGCAGGCGCTCGCGCGTGCGTGACAGCTGTGACAAGGGCCACACACACAAGAGCTGCCGGAGGCGCAGCAAGGGGCGGTTGGCAGAGCCCGACGCAGCGGCTTCCGATGTTGCTGAAGATGAGACAAAACAAAGTGCTGCATGCACCGAAGCAAATGTAAGCGCTCACGACACTGTTGATGCAGGTGATTTTGTTTCAAGAAAGGCGTCTCGAGTTAAAAGAACAGATAGACACGACTTTCGAAGCAGAAAGGAAGAGAAACGAAAAGAATATCAACGGCTGAAGGCGTGCCTCAAGCCCAGTGTTGTTCCGCTGCGAACACCAGTCGTGACCTACCCTCTAGGTGCGTTGCCCGCGGACGGATGCACGGCTGAGTCAGCTACCTCCTCAGGCGTTTCCTTGTCAGCCGGTGTCTCGGTGGCTACAGCTGGCGAAAGACCAGTGTCAAGCGTCCTCGCACACGATGCTGCTGCTATTGGTGCGGGTCCCAAGTCCATTTCAGATCTGGTGAATGCGGACGCAAGTGAGGATGGAAAAAAACGGGAGGTTTCTGCAGCTGCAGGGGCCACTTTCGCTTGCGATGCGCAGATTCGTGCTGCAGCTGCAGCTGCTGCGATTAGTGCGGGGGCTGGAGACGATGAAGAGGAAACGTGGCGCGGCAGCAGCCGCAGCAGGACTAGCGCCGCAGGAGGGCGCACTGGGCGTTTCAGTGCAGCAGAGCGAGCGGCAGTCTGTGCTGCTCTGCGTCAGTACGCTATCGACAATGGACTGGAGGGCGGGACTGTGGAAGCAGCGGTGGAGCACTTGATGACTGCCCAAGACGTGAGCAGCAGCTCTTCAGAAGGGAAGAGGAAAAGAGGCGGTCGCGCTTTGCGATTTGCAGCCATCACGCGTTGGCTTCCTCAACGATCGTGCGCCTCGATTTACTTCTACATACGTAGAAATCTCTGTGCACATATAGGAACAAAGAAACACGGCCCGTGGAGTTCTGAGGAAGTGCAGACGCTGCTGAAGATGGAGTCAGAGCTCCGCGTGAGTCAGCCTCGTAGCCGTTTTGCCAGAATTGCTGCTGTGCTAAATCGCACCGCTAGCAGCGTGTACGACAAGTGGAAGGAAATCGGACCCCGCTTCTCTCCGCTTGCGTGCAGTGACACGTCACGACAAGATGCTGTCGCACACCGTGTGAAAGCCTCTCTTGAACTCCAGTCGAAAGATGACAGAACAGCTGCTGATGCGGTGGTTGCTGCAGAGGGGGCAGTAACAGATACACATGCTAGTGCTCTTTTTTCAAAAGATGGTACTGCTGAAGCAAATGCTGCGACTGCGGTGTGCAGTGGTGAAGCTTTTTCCACTATGACTTCCCGGAAAAGCTCGCGAGTCTCTGATCACCCAGCGTCTTCCGACACTACTGAAGAGGCAGCAGCAAGGCAGCTGAACCACGACGTCGAGCGTCAGTCGCGCGAGGTCCAGGTACAGCAACTGCAGCAGGAGCTGCAGCTACTGGATGGGGAGAGATCCACGGGAAGGGGCGGAAGGGCGAGTGGGCACGAGAAACAAGGTAGAAGCGGCGACTCAACCACCGCATCAGCCGAAGAAGACGCAACAGAAGAAGCACCAGCGAAACGAGGCAAAGAAAGCGTAGCATACGAAGGACGTAGTGACTTACGATCTAGGGAGAATGCGGCGCGATCGAGGACCACGTCAGTGGCGGAGAACTCAAGTGAAGGACAGTCAGGTGCGGAATTGAGGTCAGCAGGATCAGAAGTGAGAGCAGCAGCGTTTTTACAAGAAACGAACGCGACGCCAGCTGTGATTTCTGAACGAAGAGGGGCTGTGCAGTTGGAAGAGAAGCAACGGAGGGAATTCGAAGATGCACACGGCGAGACAAAGTTGATGAATGCTCTCGGGAAGGTGAAAGAAGCCGTGTCTCTGGGGACCTCCGGCATAGAGAGACGAGCACGCTTTGGAACCACAGAAGAGGTCCTGCAGCTGCTGCAAGCTATTCAAGAGCAGACAGGTGAATGCTTACCGGCTACAGGAATAAGCTGGTCTGCTGTGCAGAAGCAGCTCTTCCCGCACATATCTGCTTCGCAACTGCGTCTCTACTACACCACCAGGCTGGTTCCCAAGGAGCTAGCGAAACGCATGGGCGTTTCCGCGGCGGAGCCCGTCTTGCTGCGTTTTGTCGTCCGCTGTTTAGATTCTCTTCTGAACGCGAAGCAGACGCATCGGGGGGTTCAAGAGGGGTCGAAGGAAAATATGTCTCATTGCAGCAGGGCCACACCTCTGCGTGAATTATCAGACTCCGTTCTTGCGTCCACAGGGCCGCAGCGGAATGGCCGTCCTACGACGTGGATTGCTCCGCGTGGAGCTGAAGGCATGGCGCCCGCAGCTGCTCCAGAAAGTGAAGAATGTTGTGAGATGTCTCAGTTGCAACAGGGGACGTTGAATGGGCAGATTATTGATACTGTAGGTGACGTCGACTGGCTGGAAATTCTGCCTTTCTGTCCGACAGCCCTGCCCCCCTTTGTCTTCCGTCGTGCTGTGACTACCCTGTCGCCCACGAAGAGCAGTGAAGACGAACGGTGTCCTGAGTCATTGCAGCTTGCACAGCAGGTTCTCTTGCTTAAGGAGCGTCTGGAGTTAGAGGGTAGCTCCACAAACGCTGGTAGAGATGCGGCCTTACTCCTGCGTGCTGCGCTGCCGCGAGAAGTGCTTGCCCGTGCTGTGCGGCGTGAACTACGCAAACGGAGGTGGAAAAACGTGAAGCGGCAGCAGCGGAAGCAGCGCATAATAAAGCGACAGCGCAAAGCCATGAGGGAACAACATAAGCGTCTAGAGGAGGGGCAACGACAACACCAGGTGGAAGAGCAGCCGGAGGACCACGAGAATGGCGGAGCAGGTGGTGACGGGGAGTATACCATTCCTGCAGTAGATGGCAGTGGAGGTTCTACCAACGTCGTAGGTGGTCACATCAGTAAGGCAGGAGCAGACTCTGACGAAAACACAGAAAATAACGCAGTGGACGGATATGATGAAGAAGAGGAAGAAGCGCGTGAGCAGGCGAGAGAAAGTCAGCTGACTGAAGCGGAGCTTGAAGAGAAATGGCATCGTGAAGAAAAGCTTCTTGGCAGAGCGGCTTTGCTCGCTGTGTTGCGGAAAGCGGGGGGGAAAGAAATGAGACGCCTTCGGCGCCGAAATCGAAAATGCGTTCGGTTAAAGGAAGCTTCTGATGGTGTAAAACGCATGTCCCCTGGTGCCTCTCACGCGGATGAAATTCAAAGTAATTGTACCGTGGTCACACAGCTCGATTCGACCCGCACTCCTTTCTGCGACGCAGAAAGAAACGCCGTGTTGGCACACCCAAGTCCTGGACATGTTTCCAGCTGCCGAGAGGAGCGCCTGGTTCTATCCCAGCTGCAGAAGGTCCCGGATGAAAATAAAACGTCCGAGCCACTCGGTGCCACGCCGCTTGATCAGCGAAATCAGCAAGAGCAAAGTGAGGCACTAGCAGGCCTGCAGCAGCAACCCTCACAGCCAAGCGTAGTACAGGAAGAGCAAGCCTTGCCACTGCTCCCCCATTCAGATGGCACGCGTGCACGTAAAAGGCACAGGCAACGACTCCGAACGGATGTTTCAGTGAGAAGACTTTCCCAGGAAGAAGAGCGACAAAATACCAATGCCTCAGGTGAAGTCTCAGGAACGACGGTGAATGATCAGCAACTGCAACGTGAAGAAATAGGTAGTGCTCCAGGGTTGGCAAGAGCAGTAGGGGATTTAGACCAGCAAGTACAGGGGTTGATGCGAGAAACGACAGGAACGGCAGGAAGCGGATGGCAACAGCTGGATGGAGAGATACACGGTAACACGGAGGCGTCCGAACAAGCATCGAACAAACGCAAGCAGCAGAAAAGGAGCCGTATAATTTCAGATGAGGTTAAAAGCGTTGAAACAGCAGATGGCACTGCTGATCCAGCAGCGCAACATGACTCGGAACCAATAGTACTTGAGGAGCAACCCGAAGCGGGTCATGGCGAGGAAACTCACGGTCAAGGCAATATGGAAGCGGACCGAGAGTTAGATGGCACGGAAAGGCCCGGCGGGGCCGCTGTTTCCAACGGTGAAGAAGACGCGCGCGAAGGAAGGCGAAGGCGTAGAAAGAAAAAGAATAAATCAGTCGTAGAGGCGAATCCGCAGCCTGACGACGGCGTGCGTCCGTTTTCCGTGGATTGCTCCGGAGGAGGTAAAGAACAGTTGTTAGTGCGTGACGGTCGCTCGGAACAAGCCGTGGTAGCACTTGGCCTCCAGTCGGAACGGAAGAAGAAACGGAAGAAGATGAAAAAGAAGAAGGAGATTTTCAGGGAAGGGCTGGATGGTGACCTGCTCACGGAGAACGAGGGGGCTAATGTGCAAATCGTAGATGCCTCAGCGCAGCTTGATCAGGCACGGAAGTTGCTTTGTGAAGGTGGACGTGTTTCTTACTCGTTCGCACTGGACGAGAACACTTCCGCGCCCGCAAACCAGCTGTGTGATTTGAAAGAGCACAAGGAGGCAAGTAATGGTTCGAATGATGCACAGCTCCATCAGATGCTCGTAGGGCACAAGCAAGACCAAGGGCCTGCACAGGGGCAACAGCAGCGAGACCAGGAGCTGCAACAGATGAGGACGGAGCAGGAGCAGCTGCAACAAGGACACTACCCGCTACCGTGTGAGAAACGGCGCGAGTCGCTGCTGCAGGAGGTACAACACGAGACAGACGACGGGAAAGGAGGGCAACGCATGCATAGCAGGCTTGACAAGGAGCGGAAGAGGAAGAAGAAACGAAAAAGAAGAGTGGAGGAATCTGATGGAATAGCACTGGGAAAGAAAACTCGAGGCAGTTTTGAAGAATTTGCAGAGGACACTGGCAAGATTCACGAGGATCCCGTATGCGAATCCGTAGAAAAGTCAGTAGCATTCTCCCCTTCCATTAGTACCGCTGCAGGGAGGGAGGAACGAGAAACAGTTGGAGGGCGCTACCCGCCCCCTGCGTTTGTGGTCGAAGGCGGAAAGAAACGCAGGAAGAAGAAGCGTTTGCAGGAAGTGGTTATCGGTGGAGATTAGCTAAAACAGTAATGAGTTTAGGAAGGAACATCGAGCATATGCCATATCAAGAAAGGTCGAGAACGTGAGAAAGAAGAGGCTGCAATCACTACAATGACCACCTGTGTGTTTTCGGTGGCTGCTGATGCTGCCACGTCGTGCAAAAGCCACGGCAGAGATTCCATTTCAAAGGAGAATAACCAGACGCTACTGGAAAAGAAGGCCACGAAGAACCGAAGGCGGCCGGGTTATGGGTCCGACAACCTACCCATCTGCTCGAATGTGTCATTTTGTCGCTGCCGTTATCACTACTGCTGGAAGCTACCTATCTGCTCGAATATGTCATTGTGTCGCTGCCATTATCACTAGTGCTGGACAGCTGTGTCAGTGAACATGACTCGTGGAGTAACTGTTATGCGCCGGTATTGCTGCAGTGGTGTCCTTCGATTTCAGCAGAAGATCTGGACAGGTGGACACCACAACTGCATATATTATACCGAAGTTGAAACGCATTGGTGGCGGGTGAGGAAGAACTGCAGAGCAGAAACTGCGACTGGCAGGCAGAGCCTCCGTAACCTCTTTCTTGTCGCAAAGGAGTGCATAGGAAGAGACATCTATATGCTTGCGCGGTGGCAGGCTTAGTGCGGACGTCCTGTAGACTTGAAAAACGCAACTGCGTCTGATCTGTTGATTCAGCAATGCGCAGGTCTCCCGCTCTCTGCACAGCGCGCTTCTGTTGTTTTACCCTATGTCGACTGCACGGTCGCTTGACGTATACGTCTGATAAATGGAAAGAAGCTTCTGGCAACACTATTTCTATAATACGGCGGTCCCGGCTTGTGGCAACACTATTTTGATAATACGGCGGTCCTGGTTCTTCAAATAACTTTCACTCGAATACATTATAACGCGCTGCCACAAACAACGGCGCCTTGCCAATAGTAAGAAATTACCGTAAGTTCTGTGCTTTAAGGAGTGTACAAAGCGTTCCTCATGCGCTTGAACGCGTGCCACGTTGATTGCAGCTCAGGGAGGTTCAGTTTTTCAGCATGTACCTGTGAAATATGAACGTAGCGCCTGTGTCCTGTGCGAGCCGTACGCGGGCGAGCAAGCGACTGGTAGACGCACGAAACTTGTTACGCGTTACTACCGCAGCAGGTAAATGGGGTATCCGCACTGTGTGGAATATATCGCTGCACCGGGAAAACATTGTGCTAGCTCGGGACACAACGTTCGTTCGTTCATGCTTGTACGGGTACGTACTTGTGTCCCCCGTGGTGCACAAGCATTTGGAAGCGTTTCCGCTTAGTACGCGTAGTACCTGTGTTAGTGCACAGCACCATACACTTCAAATCGCCACGCAAAACGCACTGGCGGACACCAGCGCTTGTGAGCAGTGAGATCGGCTCTCTATACCGGCTCACATCTTCATGACAAATGAGTCAGTGGAGAAAAAGAGACGAGTAGTATGTGGACACAACCTAGGCTGATACACCCACGGCAAGGGAAGGACGTGTAGTACGGGCTGCTACACGGTTAGCATTGCGCATTATCGGCGCACTTGTCGTTTCAGCACCTAAGGCGTATGGCTGTCTCCAGGCGGCTCCAGGGGAGTCCTTGCTCTTCGTGTCACGTTGAAGGGAAGTACTTTCGTCTCTGTCTTGACTCTTCCACGCACTGCATGTCGCGCCGTCGATTGTGGTGTTTCCTTGACCCCCGGCACTTCTGCTGGGCAGCAGATCCTCCCGCTTCACGCACACGAACAGGGAACACACGCTCAGAGGAAAGTGGATCTGTGTGTGCTGCTGCTGTCTATGCTGAGGAAGGCATTTCTGCTGTGGCTGGTCCTGCTGCAGCGTCACGCTCCCGCGCATATGTAAAATGAGAAGATGGTGAAACGCTTTTGCAGCAGTAATACTGGTAATACCGTCTGCGGGTACGAGCTGCTCAAATGGTAGGTTTACGACCATTCCTCCCAGGCGCTGTTGCGGAAGCGTGTCTTCCTGACCAACTCCAACTGCTGCACGCGCCTCTCTGTATATGCTGATCTCATTCTGTACTGATCGCCTCAGCATAGTAAACAGGAAGTCCATGAATTTTTCAGTAGTACTAGACGTAGGACCATGTGCAGCCCTGCCGCGGCGTAAGGAAATTGAAGGTGAAACACTTGAGAGAGCATATGTGGTGGTAGACACGTCTGAGGTACGTCTGCTGCTACCAACAGCATAGTTGCATTCCCTTCTGGCTAAGTTGTCTGTGTGTTCGAAAAAGTGTCTGCAACAGCAAGACCGGGCAGCTCGCGTTTCGTTGTTATTCCCAACTGTTTCAGTTTGCTGTCGCTGTGCGGCTTCTGCAGGAGTAACGGAGGAGTCACAGCTCGTACGCCGACTGCTGGTGCCTGTTGTCACACTCGGCTCCTTCGCGTGACCGCTTCCCCTAACTGGATAAACACGGGTGGCCGCGTCGCTGCTGTGAGAGGACGAAGCAGAGGAAGGTCCTGTCATTTCTCCTGTATGGCATGGAGTAGGATTACGCGTATTTCCCTCTTGTTGCGGCAAGACCCGACGTGATGAATCCATTAGTTCTGCCTGCGGCCTAGCCGTGACACACCTTGCTGGTGGAGTTGTATCAAGAGCAGTTACGAGTGCTTGACTTCCGACGCTGCGCTGCGTGAAGATGCTGCTCGTGTCCAAAATTCTGCGCAGACCTTCTGCATAATCTCCGCCGCCTGAAAGGACATTCCCCGTATTCGGGTAGCTAGTTCTCAGACTAGTAGACGCCGCAGGAGTTGCAGCCTGCAGAACGTCTTGATGTCTTTTCGGTGAATTGAGAGATCGGTGTTCGCTGGTTGCGGGCAATACGGGAAGCAGAGGTCGACTTGTCAGCAGCCCCTCAATTTGGCGCTCTTCGTCGTAAAATGGCAAAGCTAAGTCATCACGGTCAGTCTCGAGAGCACATGCAGGACCAATAGGGAAGAAATTGTCGTCGAAATCTCTCTTGTTGACGTTCGGTTGAGGGAAACCCGAGGACTCCGAAGCTTTCGATCTGCGCCGTTGAATTGTCTCGTACTCCGCAGGTGAGCCCCTCGACATCCACCACGGGCACCGCCACTTTTCCCAGATTTTCACTGCGGCCGTGTCAGCTTCCAGTGCAGTGCCGCATCGACTTGTGCTGCCTCTCTGTTCTTTCGCGGGTTGCGAGTCCTCCTCCACTTCACTTGCAAGAACAGCGAGCCACGGATCCGCCTACTCAAACACCGGCACCCGCAATAACAGGCTGAACGGTACTGACAGATGTGAATTCATGAGTGTGCCCAACTGGGAAAGACCGGTTCTTCTGGATTCTCTGCGTCGCAGGAATATACATTGACTGGTCCTATATGTGTGTCTGCCGCGTTTGTGCCCAGTTCTATTTCTTTGTGTGCTCCAGAACAGATGAGAGAGGGCTGTTCACAAAAAGTCTCTAACACGCCAACTGAATTAGAGAGAGAACGTCGTCTGCGGCGAAGGAGTTAACGCCAAGTCTACTACTACACCCGCACACACGCAGTTTGCAGCGGCCTCGTTTAGAAAGGTGTCTCCCTTGAATTGCAAATGAGATGACGAGCGCAGTGGTAGCGAAAAAACAGCGGACAAGAATATTAAACAATTGAAATGCATTGTTCAGTTTCTGCCGGAACACGACACTCTGTCAGAAATAAAGGTTATCTGACTACCTAGTGAGTGCGTCTCCACTAGAACCCCGATTTTACCGTCTTTCGTCGCTCTGGACACAGGAGCGCCCCACGCACAAGAAGAGAGTCCACATCAGAACTTTTCAAGGGCTTCCTCCACAAGCTGAGCAGCGCACTCAACGTTGGCTTCCCCGGTCCTTTTGGCAGTTTAGCGGTGGCCGGAGGAAATGCGACATGCTTATGGAGAAGATTCTCAAAAGCAGCGTCGAGGCGCGTTGAATCTTGCAAGAGAGCTGTGCCATCAAAAGTGATCTTGTTCACCTGCACGCCGTTCGTAAACACATCCCCACGCTGTCCCACTTATAGCAACAGAGATCAAATAGCTGAGTCTTCACGCGTTGATTCCGGGCCTCTACAAGTAGTCAACAGATTCACAGTCTTCTTTGCCTGAGCACTGGCGACAAATTTATACGGCGAGCAGGATTACTTTTTAGGGCCTCATGTGTGACGCGATCATCAGAGACGGTCTGCAGCTGCTAAAGAACTGAGAGGAACCTCAAACGCGTATCCTAAAACCGTGGTTTACCACAAAAGGCGCTGCACATCTAGTGAAAAGGGCAGTAGAAGGGTGACTTCTGATACTTCCTTCTTTCTTACGTCACAGCTGTAGTCTGTGGCGTAGCTACTCCAGATGAAAATGGCTGCCCACTGCTTCTCAACTGAGTAGAAAATAGCCGGTTCTTCTTCACTCTACGAATGTAAATACAGATGGGCCTGGGCCAGCGGGTGAATGCTTAAGGCCGTGAGGATGCATACATGTTCTGAAGCCAGTAGGCATGCAAATAAAGGCGCGCACAAGCTTATCCTGCGTGACATTACCCCGTGGATGTGTGCATGGATATACAAGAGTGGAGAGTGTGCTACTCGCTGCGTCCTGAATATAGAAGAACTCAACTGGCTTTATCGCGTGTATCCTGTGGCGAGGTTTTTCGTTCGTTTCGCCCACATCTTACTTTTTTGCAGGCTATTTTTAGTTGTTTTGCACATGACCTGCCCATCCTCTCCTTCCTAACCCGTGCGGATACCAATTCCTCTTTGTCATTTTCTGCCTCGAGCAATTCTTGTCTGTTGCTGCGCTCTTCCGCACCCAGGTACGTTGCCTGCAGACAGTAACGTCGCTGCGCATCTCCCACTTCGTCTGCTGTGGTCACCCATGCATTATCCCAACAGTCCTGGTCGTCGAGAAGTCCCCATCTATCTAGCTTCTCCTGGGTCTTCCGTAGTTCGACTGTCGCGGACGACCCTTGGACGGAAGCTGCTTCTTGGGGAAATCCGCTCCCGCGTAGAGGTGCACCTGTGTCTCCGTCCTGGTGCTCTAACTGCCGCAGCTGGTGCAGTCGGCTATCTTCTTGGCCTTCTTCACCGTCAATTTTCTCGTGAGTGTCCACCTCAGCCCCTGCCTCCTGCACCGGCAGAGCTTCTCCTGCGTTAGCGCTTGATTCCCCTCCCAGTTCGTCCCCGCCCTTTTCACGGGAACACGTGACACCTGCCAATCTTCTGTGGGCGTCCAAGAAGGGGTTTCCTGCTGATGTCGCAGTTCCTCGAGCAGTTTCAAAGACGGGAGCAAACAGAGATCTTTGAAAGTCGCATCCGGAGGACCGAAAGCCATGCCACAGCGCCTCAAAGGAGGGGTCTCCCACGGTGCCCTGCATCTGGCACGGTCGCACTGGCCAGGAAAGCCCATCCTGTTGCTGGCTTCTGCTGCCTTCTCGCTGCTCTTCCTGCACTCCTATCGTCGGCGTAGGTTCGTGCCGCTGAAAATATTGCTGCATGACCAGGTGTCCAATTTCTGCGAAGCTGCGCGTTGCGCCGTCACTCTCTATAGTGGTCACGTCAAGTGCGAAGCATGGAACCTGTTGAACGGAGGAATATAGTTGACCAGACGTTGTTGACCGAGTAGCAGGAGGCGCACTTTCTGTGTAACAAAGACGGTAACGTAGATTTACACACTATGTAGAGAAGTGCAATCAAAATGAATTTTGATTGGTTTTTGGCTAAAGGAAGCGAGAAAATGTAACAACTTCCAGTGGCGAAAGGAAAGAACAAAAGGGACGGATTCTGCTGAATGGAGAAGAAGAAGACAGTAATTGCCGCGCAGCAGCCTGACGAAAGCAAAGGAAAAATGTTCTAAAGAGATCCATATGACACGCCCCGAAAACGCTTAGAACCTTAAGCCCAAGACGCGACAACACAACAGAGAAACAAAGTTGTCCTTACTCTGTAAAGAACAGGATCGGCATGAGAAAGTGCATGAGAGAGGTCCTTATGCTCAGATTATCGGCACGTCACTGCACTCTCTCTTGCTTCCCTTCCCGTGCGCTACTGCATGTCGTTCTGCGCCTCCTCTTCGTTTATACACATAGAATTTGACAGAGGGATCGCTCACTTGATTGCATGCTAGCGCGTATGGGTCCTTGGCTCCCAGCGTACCGAACTGCTGGCTTTCGGGATTCATTTCCCACGGTTTCGCATCTGGTGCCAGCAGCTGTGCATGTTTTGGTGAAGACGTTCTTGCCCGTTTTCTCCTCAGGCCAATTTTTTTTTGAAAGCTCCCTCTACCAGCGAACAGCAGCTCTCCTCTTTCATCGTCATTGATCTGGAAACAGCCTCCCCGGTCAATACGAGTGCTGACTCCACCGTTGGTTTTAAGAGGCTTCCGCTGAAGACGGAGCAGCCGCCGAAGCAGCAGTAGTGCTTCGTCCGCCAGCAAAACCCACTGCCTCAGCAAAATAATAGCAGCACCCCTCAGGAGCAGCGCCTGCTGGTGGAAAGGTTGCCGCGCGGTAAGGTCATGTAGGTAGTGAGTAGAGCTGGCTATGGAAGAAGAATCAGTAGACGCGTGACGCTCTTGAAAGCTCAGGGACGGAGGTTGAAACAACATCAAAAGTGCTGGCAGCAGCTGCACTCGCCTCAATTCAGTGTCGGGAATAACCTGAGATAAGCGTGACAGGACCGACGGGTACGCACAGCTGGAACTGAGGGAGTGAAGCAGTGAGGCAAAGTACCTTTGTGCAACAAGCAACGACTACTGCGTGCTCCCCACGGCTTCCACCGAAAATGAGGATGTGGCTACCAACGAAGTGGCGTGTAGGCATGTGTCTATTTGTACATGTGTTTATCTGTCAGCTGAAACTGCATGACTCATGCGTGCCCATATACATATACATACATATATGTATATTCCTTGCACCGATAGAAGTTCTGACCGAGGGACTGGCCGTATGAGAATAGTAAAACCCGTAGGGCGAACTTGAGATACATCAGGCAGAGAAAGCCAAAATGTACCAGTATCACCAGCCTGGGAACTACAAGATGGTTTCTCGAAGTGAGTGTGCACAGAAAATGAGACGCAGGAGATCAGCGAGGTCTCTTAAACTCTGATACAGTCAGTGGCCTTGTAAGATGCCAAAAAGACTCTTGACAACCTTGCCCGGCAGGATCGATGTACATCGGTTTCATAGACAGGCATTTCCATTTGTATAAACATTATCTCCAAAGCTACGGGCATGTAAGTGTGTGCGAAGGTGGAGAGGCCAGAAAGAGTATTGAGACACCAAGTACCCTGAAAAATGCCAGTGAAAACCTAGGTGGACGCGTGAACATACAAAGGCCAATCACCCGGGCTTATATAGCAGCGCATATGCATCTTTCAGTCGAGTGAAATCAAGTCTGTGTGCGCGGTTACGTCATCTATGCTGAAACCTGGCAAACAGAGCTACTTCTGGGCGCCGGAGGAGGTTCTTTTCCGTGGAAGGGTGTCAGACAAGACGTAACGTTCTCTTGATGCGACTAAGCGCATTTAAACCTCATTATTACGTTAAAACAGATTCGTACAATTCGCTTATGCGAAGTGTCTGTGAAGAAACGTTTCTAGATAGAGCAGGCTGTCCTGCGTGACGGCAAAAGGCGAAAACAGCGTGTCCCTGTTGATTCATGGAGCATTTTTTCGAAAAATTAAAACAATCAAAGGTGGCCCTATTCTGCGGTCACCTTTGCCAGTTGGACAACCCATCGCTGACGTTTCGATATTCGCTGTTGTCCGCCGCAGTCATTTTCGTCTCTCGAGGAGAAAAGAATTATTCCGGCTGCCAGAAATCTGCGGTAAAAACCTGATCTCGAAGGTGGCACACAGCCCGCACACTGTGGCGCCACCAGTGGACTTTTTGAATCTTGGGAGAGTATTCGCATGTGGGCTTGTGTTTTGACGACCCACACGCACGGGCTGCTACGCTATACCATCACCACAGAGGTAAGATATCGAACTGGGGAGAGCAGAATCCGGAGCTCCAAGAGGCTCATGGCAGATAGGTCTATATGCAAGTGGAACATACAGACTCACATGTATCCCAATGCACATGTGGCGCTGTACGCGGGGACTTTCGTACTCTTGACGTGAGGCCTCCTCCACATGGTGCGACTTTTTCCAAGTCTATCACAATAGTGTACACAACTACTGGAGAAATACACAGTGTTTCATTGTTGGATTTCCCAGCTTCCGTGCAGGAGCACGCTTTTGAAGCCGCACCCAATGCATCAAACTGAAAGCAAATGTCTCACATTCTGAAGCCGGCGTGTTGACCAGCTTGACGCTCTCCAACGCTGGTTGTTAAGCCTTTACTCCGCGGCCACACTAGCACAGCAAACCTCTTCAAGGAACAGCCTCTTCTGTCGCCGAGGTACAACAGCAGGCAAACCTTTGAACGTTCAAGGCAAAATGTCAACGGCTTCTTAGCGCAGTCGCACAGACACTACCAGTGGCTCTCAGGTACGCTGGTGAAGCCTATCCATCATGGAATGTTGGCCTGGGTGTGAATTCCAGGTCGCGGCGATATCAACTACACTGAACGGGCAGGTGGCGCAATAACTACAGGAAGCAGAATATCGGATTTGCTGGCTCCTCGCAGCCGAGCCACATACGTAATCAGAGAGTTGAAAAGTGGAGATACACGTAGTCGATGTTTATAATGCAGTGGAACCATACATATCAGGCTCGGCACACATCATTAGGTACACGTCGTACCACTTTTTCAGCTCTTACTTTGGGGATGGTACAGCAGTAGCTGCTGTTGGGTAGCGGACAACTGTCCCTTGGGCTTGTATGGTACAAGCTGTAGCAGTTCCTGTCGTGTCTCTGTCATTTTCTTCGACGTCAGGCGGCCTAACGATAGAAAGTCGCTTCACAAAGTCGTACAATCTACCGAAGGCAGAGTCCTATTTCAAAAGAAGGTTCACATGGCTACGCTTACGTGCTGTGGTATCTAGTGTGAGATTGAATCGATCGTGTACACACGCTACGGCCTACGTGCGTTCAACTATAGTCACTTCAAAAGTCGCAACTTGTACCAGAAGCAGTTCCATAACACGTGCCCTGGTGTGGGTTGTCTTTGCCGCATGTGTGTCTAATTTGTAGGCTGCAGTATGCATGTAGTATCGTATACCTACAGAGTAGGGGCGGCTGTGGCAGTTCCTCGTGGCGCCGATACAAGCACGCTTGTTGTGCGGTGTCCGTGGAACAACAGAATTAGGCGCACACGCGTACACGTGGCAAATCAACTTAATGTTTACGCCCTTACGCGCTTACTGTGGAAGGGCAAGCGACGCGTGGAGCCGATGCATTCCATGTTGTTTTAGGCCACAGAACTCTCCGTCGTGTGGCGGAAATTCATCGCATATATGACAGAATTTTTTTCCCCTCTTCGCCTCTACAGGCGTGAATTCCTACTCGAGGTGAGGAATTCCTCCCTATGTTCTCTACTTCGTGGCCGAAGCGGTGTTCTGCAGCTCCCTTATTCAATTCCGCTCTATTCATATGCAACACAAATTGAAGCCTTATCAACCAACGTACAGCAATATCTCCTTTTCAGAACCCGTCAGTGTTCCCATAAAACAGACACAGGGCGGTGCCAACATAACGGGAGACATCATCGATTAATAGCAGCGACCTTTGCATCTCAGAACAGAAGAAATTCACGCCAAGAAGAACAAGTCGACTGAAAAGTGCCAGATCATCATCGACATTAACCACTGCATCCAACAGTGAAAGAGTATCCACACGGAGACGCGGAAACCGTGGGAAAGCTCGACAAATAATCGACAGAAACAGAAGCCACGCCGACCTGACAAAAAGGTGTTACCGCCGAGTAGCTTGACGCAGTGGAATGGAGACAAAAAATAAGGACGAGAACAAATTGCTTCATCGGGAATATGAAAAAGGGGAAGTGGGTTCATAAAAGTGGACATACTTCACAGAATAGAAAAACACGAGCTCCTGCATATCTTCGCCCTGCATCGCGTTTACTGTACGCTTTCGGCAGCGCCCTATGCCTTCTTTTGAATACCTGATGGAAAAACGCCCCACTGGTAAAAACCCTATGGACTCCTGAGAGGGGAAGCAAATTCCGGCCATGCATTAAATATTCGTACGCCTCACTGACACCGTAGTAGGCGGAGCGTGGACGGCGGTCACGTACATGTACACATACGTAATTACACATGTTGAGCACGGCAGGGAACACCCACGGACGCCCCGTTGACTTTCAGTAGTTAACAGGACAATGTCCATTTACGATGAGACAGCTTTGTAAACCTTATACGTAAGCCGGATCGAGGCGCACCCGTGGCAGAATTCGGTGACTTTACTTGTGGCCATTTATGCAAGGGGGAGTTGCGTGTACGTAGGTGTACATATGTGGCGGTACTATATCACCACTGATGCATCCCCAGGAGATATGGTCCAGCTTTTTGCTTTTTCGCACGCGGTATTTTGTCGACACAGCACGTGAGAAGCAGCATCAAACAGCAGACACCTCCTTGCTCCACTGCGCACACCGAAGGGTGTAGCGTCTAACATTGACATTATGCGTTTCAGATGTGTGTGTGGCGTTGCAATCAGAGGCATGGGAAAACGTAGTGAATAGAGGGCGCACCTGAGCTAGGCCAGATGCGCGCACTTGTGAGGGACACACCTACGACCTCGGGGGTCCAACAGCTGCTGCTGCGTTACTCATTTCAAATGCATTCGTAGGCTAGGAAAAATATAGTGAACGTAAGGTGGACCTGAGCCGGGCCAGATGCGTGCAGTTGTGAGGGAAATGTGTACGACCTGGAGGGGCCAAAAATGCCGCATCTCACTCTATGAGAGTTACAGTATTGCCAAAGATGTGGTTCTGCAGCCCTGCTGCAAGATTCCCAGAGCTGAGATATGATATGTGCGTGGATTTAAGAGAAAGCTTACACCTGGAGAATAGTGCCTGCAATCTGACAAAATGACATAGAGCCAACGCTAGCACGACAGACTTGCCAGCGCTGAGGTGACGCAAGGCTCTGATGGCGTTCGGTAGGGTCACTTAGTTGTAAGACGTGTTTCCACACTGGTACGTGTACGTGTACTTGCGTGTCGTATTCTCATCGTCTTACACATGCTGGTCGCTAGTCGTAAACGCTTTTGGTTTTTTCGGCATAAAGTAAGCCTGGATCTTCATAGGTGCCTGGACCTACCTATGGCGTAGCGTAGCGTTCGCACATTGATACAGCACGGATCCTGCTTTGGTCTTTGTGGCCTCAAGGACACTAGAGCAGTGACGACCTCATGGATCGGCACGCCATAACCGCTTTACGGTCAGCCGTGTACAGTGCGTCATTTGAAACGGCAATGATCAATTTGTCGAGTCCCGGCTACTCACCCCAGGACAGGCGAAGGGAGCACCAAACCAGATGCTCAAACAGGGCTGCAAATCGCTTCGGTATTGAACAGAAAAGGATGTGGGTCGTAGTAAAACAGCAACCTGCACTCCACCGAGCATTTCTGCTGCTACGCCTATATCTACACAAGTTCTCCATACGTTCACCACCACGTGTGCACACTCACATGTCCGTGTAATTTCCCGCTCATGCCCGTGACGCACGCGCACGAGTATGGGAGAAAAAACAGAAGCTGCACTTCTCTACTATTCTGTCGCTCTGTACACAAGTCCCTTGGTGTAACTGGTGAAGAATCATAGGGAGGCTGGCTATTCAGCGCTTGATGTTCTTCCCGCACTAGCCATGTTGCATTTCAACACGTCCTCTTCCTGAGAAATGCAGGAAGGCAATACCGTGTGCCCAATGCGTGTCTCACAGTCGCACTTCGTAGGGTTGCTGAAGATTTTTACTGCCGTACCGCTTCGTCTGTATGCCTTTTTTGTCGCCATACGGTAGGGCGCATGTTGAACAGGAAGTGGCCTCGCTGCTCCCCGACTGAGGCGTTCCACGTGCCTTAGCGTGTCACCTTGCCAAGCTCGGGTCAGCGCGCCTTCGCGCATCTTCACATCCCGATATTGCGTTACAGCAGGAAGAAGCTGAGTTCGATGGCACCGTGACAATTGTCGTATACATCCTGGAGTGAGACTTTTGCCGGTGTCATCAATTTAAGGAATAACTAGCAGCGCAAGTAAAGCATAGAGCGACGAGTCGAGAACCAGTCCATCTTACATGCGCAGGACAGAAGCCAACGTAATGATTTTCAGTCGGTGCACGAAGCCGCGCTGACGTTGCTGCTTTACATGAGCTGGTTAGCTATTCTCTGTCACCAACGAGATCTCCCTTCCACAACACCTGGGGGCACAGAACCAATACACGAGATACACCACCACCACCACCACCGAATTTACGTCCTAGAACTCCCGTATGTTTCGAGCTGCATACGCCAAAAAAAAATTCTCAACCGGAGTCCGAGGACACCCCTTGCATCGAACCGGACTGCCACACCGTCATGGGACTGCACATACGTAGACTGTGCTGCATGCAGTCTGTACGTGCAGCCTGTTCAAACCGCGATATATCTCCGGAGGACTTATGCTTAAACGTACAACATGAATGTGTACTGCTATATAGAACACTGGAAGTCGAAAACAATTCTCCTTCAAATGGTTCGGCCGGCAGAGTCAGCGATCTGTGCGCCAGCTCGTTACCTCCAAAGACAGTATACATCGTGTCATGAATTCCGACGCGTAAATCGGACGCATGAAATAAATCCACAATTATATCAGTCCATCGCGACTTCACACGTCTGTAATGGTCCTCTCGTTGCCACTCTCTCTATACATTGCTTCGCAACCGCTATTCTTCGGGTAAGATTTGACTGCCTAAAAACCACCATCATTTCTGTTGCTTCTTGCGACGCCCGCGAGAATGGCTAGTTGCTCTCAGGAATTTTTTCCGGCTGCATGAGTTTCTCACCAATGTTTTCACTCTTTCCACTGTTCCTTCCATCCGAAGGTTTCACAACATCATCTGCGTCATCTCCAAACTGAGCGGGCGGTACGTGATCAGTCGCACGCGCGTCCTTAAAACTATTCCTAACGGCGTCGTGTCCTCTGTGTGCCGCCTTTATACTATCCTCGTTTGATGCACGAGTACAACTCTCGTTGGCAGCCTTCTCCTGCTCTTCGCTGTTGTTATTGCGGCGGTCGGGGCCTTCAGCACGAGGAAAAGTTCCATTTTTCGCAGGCTCTCCTCGCGGTCTCTCTTCCTCTTCAGTTCTTCTGTTGCTGCCGTCCTGCCTGACATATCCGCCGTGTTCATCACTCCCTCTCTTCTCTCGACTAAGATATGACACTCCCCGTGCTTCATCGTATCTTTCGTCATCCTGCCTTCTTCCCCTCTGAACGCTGCCGTATCCATGATCTCGTCTGTATCTACTGTGGCAGCCACTGTCTACGGCGCCCTCTTCTTCACCATCTGCTTCAGGTCTGCTTCTCCGTCTCTCACCATCCCCGTACGTATCTCCTCTCCTGCGTTTGCTGCTCCGCGACTCCTCCCTGCCTTCCCCTGTTTCCTCTTCATCTCGGTCTCGGCGCCGTCCCCCAAATTCAGCCTCGCCTTCCCTGCTGTTTCTTCTTTCCCCTCGGCTTCTGCGAGACGGCTCGTCCGTCGTATCTTCGAACTCCTCTCTCCCCCGTCGTGACCTTCCTCCTCGCTCTGCACTCCAGCGCGCGTCGTCCCGAACTCCCTGCACGTGGCTACTACTAGTGCCACTGCTGCCATCGTCGTAGTAGTGTCTACCTTTTCGCTCCTCGTACCCTTCGCGATTATTGCTGCTGTTTCCCCCTTCGTGGTAGTATCGTCTGTCTCCCCTGTCATCACATCCTCCTCCTCCTCCCCCGTACTTCCCACCTCCTCCCTCGCCTCCTCTCCCTCGCTGCTCAACGTAGCCGTCGTGGCCACCTGGTCGATCGGATCTGCCGCGTCCTTCACGTTCTCGTCTTCCCCCACCACTACCTGCGCCGTAACCTCTACTCGTAAATTCATCTCCTCGACAGTAATCTTTCTTTCCTGCTCCTCCTCCTCCTGCTCCCCCTCCTCCTCCTCGCCGCTGCTGCTCCCATGCCCCCTTCCCTCCGCCGCTGCCTCTGTAGTCTTGACCACTGTAGTATGCATCATCGTGACCTCCGTAGCGCCCACCTCCCGTATTTCTCAATCCTCGATCTTCTCTTCCGTCCCCCGCATACCCACTCATGCGCCCGTCCCTACTACTGTTACTTCCAACTCCGCGTCCATCGTAGTCCCCGTACCCCCGCCGCTGCCTGCCTTCATCTCTGTCTGGCATTCCTCCGTCTCCACCATACCGTCTGCTATCGTTGCTTCTCCCGCGTGGACCTCGAGTTTCTCTCCCCTGTTCACCCCCTTTACCGCGTTCCATTTCCTCACGTGCGTAGCCTGCAGTGTTCCCGCTGCTACCACCACCTGGGCGCCCGTGTGGACCCCCAGAACTGCTTAGAGGTTTCCTTCTTCTGTCGGTGTCACCTCCTCCGACCGTGCGACTCATGCTCGAGCTGTTGCGCACGCGACGGCCCTCCGCATTGCCGCTCCCACTGTAATACGAGTCACGTCCGCTGCTGCCCCGGTGCAAGGGGTGCTTACTTAAAAACGTTTCGCGTGTCGACTCCGTTTCGACCAGCTTCGCCAACGAAGCACGAATACGCTCAAAACCTCGGTGCTGCTTTCCACTGGCGTGGCTCTCATAACGGCATAACGCGTCTCCAGCACTCTGCAGGGCCCCGCATACTGCGCAGACCTACCGAAACAGCGCCAGGTCAATCACCAGCACAGTATCAACGGTCAGAGGCTGCACGTCACCAGGAATGCGAAGCCGCATCCTTCTTGTCGTAAGCATCACATTCCGAGAAACACCAACCTCGGCACTTTTTTGGAGCTATCACAACACACCACTGTTTATTACCACAACTACTACTGCTACTTAATACTACTACTACTACTACGACCAGCAATGTTCCACGAGGTGGCTGTCTGACACTTCAAGCACGACGCTGCAGATGTGTGCTCCAAAGAGTGGGCTGCAGTGCGCTGCGATACTGGACTTCTGGGTGCACTTCAGCGGCGCATGGCTCGAGCTTCTACGACGTAAGCCCTTGCACGACTTGCAAACCACGCCACAGAGAGCTGCATGTAATCTCCTGACATGAATATACAAAGAGTACCAAAAGCACCGCGCATATCGAGCTGCTACACTACGCGTCTGCACAGGGATCAAATATGCGTTTCATATACGTACGCACCAAGCGGCATCATCCTGACGTACAACTGTAAAGTTGTGCCCCCGTTTGCCTGTGATGCACTTCTCGTTGCTTTTTACAAAAGCCTGCACTTGCACCGAACCCACGAACGGGCGACAGACATCTTCGAAAACTAAGTAAAGATTACCTTCGTAGTCCACGGGGCCTGAGAAATCTACGCGCGTCTTCTGGCCAGGAAGAAACACACTCTCACGCACGTGGGCCCCTGCACCCTCCCCACATAAACCCGCACGCGTCTGCTCCCGCTCGTGTTCTCTCCTTACACGTACACTCCTGTATCCTTACCCGGAGCTGACTTTCTCTTATGGTTGCTATATCTGCATGCGGATTCTTCAGACGCTGCACTTCGCGCTGCAGCAGGGCCACCTCTTCATTAAGCTTCTCCGCAACTTCCATCTCTCCCTGCACCAAACAGCAAACAGCCGCATACCCATACGCACAATTCCAATCACACCTACTGAGACATCGTGAGCATATGCGCCTAGGTCTCCGCCGTCGGCTCTGTTTCGGTGCAGACTGCATACATATATATGTATATATGTACATATAAACATTTACAGACATATGCATGAAATCTACCGTGTACTCGTCGGTCGATACAGCCAGAACCATAACTACACACACCTGCTGGATCTGCTGTGTACGTCCACCGCACACACTGATTCATGTGACGCCGCTGCTCCACAATATCAGTAGCGTCCTACCTACATCACGTGGTCTAACTCAACTCAGCGTCGCGGCTGAAGCTGTCACGGTGCTGCTCTGGCGCGAGGCAACGCAAAGATACAGCATCTACGCACGCTGTGTGCACTGCTTGTTGACAGGCCACCGTACGCAACGCAAACGAAACGACGACACACTCAACGTGTGTCATCGAAGAAAGCGCCGGTGAAGAGAAAAATGTCAGCAGCAGGCGCATACGGCCACACTGGAAGACGTGAAAAGATCAGACCACCACACACGTTGGTGCTCCACAGTACGAGGCGAAGCCGCAGAACTGGCGCAGACGGCAGTTACGACGATGCCTACACGTTTTTCGGACCCCGGTTCGCAATCGGAACGGCCGCACGGCACATGCAACGGAAACCGCGGCAGTTGGGGAGAAGGTAGAGAGAAAACTTTGCGTCTACAAATCTTTCTGCACGCACACACGATCAACATGCGCACTGACACGTGCAGCAGCCCAGCAGGAGTACCGCGGACGGGCCGAAGCCTACTACGTATTCTACAAAGCGGAGACACAGCTGCACAAAAATTTCTCCTGACCCAGAAGTGCTCTACGAGTCTGTACGCGCAGACAGACGCGCGAACACGTACAGCCGTGCACACGGGAGCGCCACGGGTCGTACGTGTGAATGTCTTCCTTTCTGTCGAAAATTTCTTTGCGTTTTGCGTAGTGCGGAAGTGAAAATATTAACGCGGGTGGTGCTGACGCGGGCCTGAACCATTGCAATATATAATTACGAGTGTGCGCCGCAGTTGCGGGGAATACTATGTGGAAAGGCTTGACGAACAGGAGGCTAATCTAGATAAGAAGTAAATCCCACTTCAGAGCACGTGGTGTGGTCGTCCGATCCAAGAACAGAGAGAGCCACCGCCTCCGTCCAAATCCACCCTTACCTTCGAGCCCGCTTCGTCCTGTTTTTTCAGCAGCTCAGAGATCTGAGTGTTGACTGTCTGAATCCTGCGAACAAAACGCCCAAACACGGGGAAAAGTCTTCTTGCGTGCTCCAGTACTTTGCGACGGGTGAGAGAAAATGCGCACCCGTTGCAGAGATAACACATCACTAGTCTCAGCAACTGCTGGGAAAGTAGTAGACAGAAACTCAGGGCTGGAGATGCAAAATGTCCGCCCACGCCTACGCACAAGAGATGACTAGCACATATTCGTTCTTCAGTCCACTGCTTCTGCTTCCATGAATCCTGAGCTGCACCATCTCCGCACGACCCCGACACACCCCTGAAACACTACCTACGGGAACATCAGCAGGTAAGCAGCACCACAATCTATACGCCGCTTCTCGTGCGGGACCAGTGTAAACATGTATACAATCACATACACACGTATGTAATAATAAACACAAGCACCGACGCACATACATATATATATATACATGCATACATATATATATGCATACATATATGCATATACATATATACATATATGTATATATATGTATACACACATGTACGAATCGACGTGTGGATTGCGACCTGACAGTCAACACGCAGCCAGCACCGCTCGCGTTCTGTTTAGCCACATGAGTCTCATGCTTCTTTCCCAGCGTGTAGCGTTTCAACCCTCTCATCTCCGGCGGCAATGCATCTTCACGCTTCTGTTGCCCTTTGACACGTAAAGTTGTACAAGAGTAGTAAAAAGGGAGAACCGTCGCCACGCGTCTCCTAAATCGCGTTCCACATGGTGGAGCTGCAGCAGCAATGTTTAAGCCCGTCTCCTTCGCGGTGACGCAGCGCAGTTCGCGCGTGCTCGTGTATGTATACGTGGGGACCGTCGCACAACAAAGTATCCTAGAACGAGTTATCACTTATAATGCATACGAAGCGCAGGAAGCTCCGCGGCATAAGCCGCTCAGCACTTGCAAGTCATCACATCCTCACACAACAATAAATACCCACACACAGTCTTAGGCACACTTAAATAGATAACTCTATAAGAACACAACCGGATGTGAAAATATCCTCTTGGAGGAAAGCATATTGACAGAGGGCCCCACATGCGGACCCACGTAAGACCAGCAACAGCAGCGTCAGAACGCCTACTTTTCAGCGGTGTCTTTGTCGACCTCTGTCGCTGCGTTGTTCGCGTCAATGCGCTGCTGTACACGCTTGATACGCGACTCCATCTGATCCACGAGCTTTTTCAAGAACCCTGCGAAATGCAGCCAGTCCACAAACGACGCACACATACTGAAGCAGGGACAAGTAGCCAGTTCGCCCACACCGGTACAGACAGACGACGCTCGCTTTTTCCTTCTCCGACGCATACGCGTCTGTGTGTGCGTGCGTCTCGGCGTGGTATACACGCGCACGTGCGAGGAAATGACTCATGCGCACTTCACTCGAACACCCACAGAGAGGCGGGCACACCTCGACTACGTAAGCACGGCAGCAGCTACAGCAGCTGGTGCTGCCACCACTGCAGGCTGATACTACGGAGGCGTCGGGAAAATAGTCCAGCGGGTTCTCAGGCGATGCTCACAGTTGTAGAGTCCCCGTACACCAGTGCGGTTTTGCCGCACAAATTATTCGGTCCCCACAGAAAACGTGATCGCCGCTGTCCGTGCAAAACTTCCCGTGCCCCAGTAAACGCTCTCGGCTGACGACTGCGCTCGACGTTAGCACAGGCGTCCCTCAGACCGACGGTGCAGCCTAGCTGGAGGGCCAAGAAGGCCGGTCGGGAGTCGCGAGTTCGGCAGCATCGTAGGCGAGAAGGAAACAAAAACGAGCAACGTCTCTATTAATGTTTCTGAGTTGCGTGTTTCGTCTGCACCTCCCAGCAGACTCTGATGAAATATCTACATAGTACGGACAGTTGCTCCGCAGCCGCCTATCCCTATACAAATGTGAAACATATATACACGTACGTACATGTGTGGGCGTATCACGGTTACTAGTGATCATATATTCCACTAATTAGCACACAGCTAAGGACCTCGGGCGACTCATATACGTACGAATGCGTACGGACAATATTATTTTGTATATATATCAAGCTAAATCCGCGACGGTTCTCTGTGTCCACATGCTTGCTCAAAATACTTCTTGCTTATTACACATACTATACGCGCACGGTGCAGCGCGACGCACAGGATAGCACACAGACACATGCGTGTCTGCATGTGTGCGTACGACTAGGACTACGCGTATGCTCTTCAGTTGTACCACTATCGGCGTGTAACACAATTACTCAGGTGTACAAAAACATAGCACGCATTAAGACTCACGCATGAACTCCTGTTCGTAGAGGGCCTTGTAGTACTCATGGTCTGGATCCTTTTCAAACGCTTCCTTCAAATCCGAACGATGTTCCCGCGGACACCTACATCGATCACACACACACACACACACACTCCTATTTTCTTCCGGGTGTCCACATGTTTGCTAGTAAATACGTTAACTATGTACGTGCTGGTACACATACGTCTGAATCCACGTCGGGCTCTCCCTTTCTAGGTTCAGAGAGAAAAAGAGAGATCTCCCATCGCCAGTTGTACCACAACGTACACCCATCGCCAGTTGTACCACAACGTACACATATACAGACAGATTTGTATATACTCAAAATAATCTCTTCTAGGACGGATGTGTGGACCGGTGTTGTGCTACACGTGTCGGGATTCACACGCAGATGCATGTACGAGTATCTATCAGAATTACGTCCGAAACCATAGCTAGACATCTCCCACGATCTTGTTCACGCCAGTTGTACCACATACTCACACTTACCACACCCACACATGAATCCTCCTCTCCTCTATTAGGAGTTGTACACATGCCTTTTTCAACTATCAATTTAACGTGTACACACAAGCAACTGCAAAAAAACTTTGCCTTGTACTTCACGGAAAAGAGGGAGCCTCTGCGTTCACTTCGCGCGTCAGTTCTACCCTATGGAGGTGGGCAAGCACTGGTGCCGGCTCGTGCTCTTTCGCGCCACTTTGTCTCGAAACATTTCAACGACCCCCACAGGTATTACCTTCTGCTCCTTCATGCTTGTACGTCTGCGCGTAAACGTCTACAAAGCTAATCTAACTACGGAAGCAGACGCACAGACACACAACCACAAACACATAAATACCTACCTACACATACAGACACACACAGATACGACACTTTTCTGATGTGACGTCTTGTAAACCTATAGACGCATACACACACACCGCATAGACTATACACAAACCTAACACACAAACGTACACGCATATACACCGACACGTACACCACCATGGTCATGTGTATCAGGTGGCCACATCCAGCTCGATAGAGAGTTCCTTAGCACACATTTATTCTGCGAGACTTACGGTCCTAGATCGCTGCGCGTATTGGGGAACAGCTCATGCGGGCAATAATCCAGCAGGTAAAATTTGCAGACCTGCAGAAACATCCACCGCGCACCGTTACGCTTCTCTCTGTTTGCTCTCGTTTCTGTACATCCTTATTTCCGCCGACGTATAAAATGAAGAGACGCAGACATACACGTCACAACCGGCAGTCTGGAGAAACTTCAACTGGAACAAATTGAACCTGCCACTAGTGAATATATGGTACATACGGAAAGGTGCACGAGCACTCCCTACTTAAAGGTGAGTAGTACACCACCTTCTGCATGTGTCCAGATACCACCATTAGCTACCCACAAGATAAGACGTGTCTCTGCACACGCCCACGCATATTACAGCGATGTATGTACATTGCCTCACAGCGAGAGATACGAGAAGTCGTTATTTAACCTGCAACCGTAAAATACCGTTTCTTCTGCTCGACACTCTTCCCCTTCACACTCGCACACAAAAATCCTTATTTGCATATATATATATATATGTATAACTGAAGACAGACTTATCCACACACGTCACGCATAAGTCGCTTCTTACAGCTGCTGCTTCATGAGTACCGAGCCACTGATATACGATGTGCAACGAAACTACATCGAGAAAGCCCCCGCGTGGCTGAGGCTGGAGACCGGCACGCTGTAGTTTCATCTGCGCACGTCTACGTCTTCATGTACACATATATGCATATTTATCTATCTATCTATACATACATATATACATACACACGTATATACACGCACACACATATACATACGTAGAAACGTATGTATACACAAAAAAAGTGCTGGGGCTCCCTATATAACCTGCCATAAAAATTTTGGCCTCTTCAACGTCCAGTGAACGCTCACAACTCACCAACGACAACTTACGTACACACACATATATGCGTTTAGACACGCCACGTAAGCCCTCGACGTGCAAGCGCGTGGATCACACGTTTCTGTCTCTTATATGCAGATATATATTTGTATCTATACATGTACGTATCTGTATCTACACATATATGTATCTGTATCTACATATGTATGTATCTGTATCCGCACGTATATATACAGGAGTGTGTACGAGAGGAAACTGCGTCGTTGGTGTGTAGGGCTGTGTGTCTCCCCCCTGTCCCTCGCCCTCTCTACACGTGTGGGTGAACATTCACAAAACAGAAATGAGACGTCGTTGTCTACGAGTTAATTCGACTACAACAGTTATAAACGTGAGTGTATGCCTCTCCTTCCCCCATGTCCCTGTGAGTGTTCTTTGAGAGATATACGCGCAGGAACATCTGTGACCAAACGGAGGAGACGATTTTTTCTTCACGAACATACTTCTTCATCCTTGAAACTGCTGTCGCCTTTCTTTTCCTTTCCGCAGACGTTGCGATCCCTCCCCATGAGAGAGTCGAGCATCGCTGAAGCAACACCAGGCCAGAAGCAAAGGCGTGGACCGATGTGGGCACTGCTCCCGCGTACCGAAAACGCCGACCGCACCGGGGGAGACGGCCGTCGCAAGCAGAACTCCAGCGCACGCGCGTCCACAACGTACGTACATACGTACACACATTCTCGCACACACGTACGGACACAGATGCACACACACACGCACACAGAGACACTTCCGGAGATCAGATATTAACTTCACGCATCGGAGTTGTCTTGCCGGGTTTTGCCGGCTGTTCGCGAACTGTGAAGGACGCGAAGCATACGTCCGCGCGGGGACGAATGGTTCCAGCAACAAAAGACGCGAATAGCACAGAGGCACAAGACAAATGCATGAGAAGGGCCCGGGTCACTTCCTTTTTTTAAAGAAAACTCCACACACTTCGCAGTGCACAAGTCTGAAGAAGAATGACTACCTTACCCAGGATTCATTTATTCACCGGTTCCATCTGCATGCGTACGAGTTCCTGGAAGATAAAAGAAATACACGCTTTCCTGGACGCGGGTAGACGTTTTTGGTATGAAGGCACTGACAAACTTCGCCGAGGGGCCAAGTTGTTACAGACTGAGAAAAGTGCTGCCTCACGTCGACCCCGCGCGCAGAGATACTCACACATGTGTCTCTACGGGGAGACGCCTAAGTGTTTGCCCTCCGTCTTACTGCTCTTTCCCCTTGCCTATTCTCTGCAGAGTACAGCGGCCCCGTTCACGCTGACAAAGCAAATCCGACAGTGGAGAGGCGTGCAATACAGAAGAATCGAACCGGCTGATGCGAGCTCTTCGAGACCGCGATACGGACGGAAAGAGGAAGAAAATGCCGACGACACGTAAAAAGATACACACTACAAGAAGTTGCACGTGAATCAAAAACATATATATCAGAGAGTTACGTGCCAGCCTCGACCTCGAACGCGCCCTCCACCCGCGGGGGAGACGGCGCGCGGCTCCGCTGGTCGCGCACGTTGTCGAAGAGAAATCTTACGAACAGGAAGGAGAACCGGGCTCGAGACAACGTGTTTCATTATCTTTCTGCACTCCCCACTACCGTCCACCTAAAAGAAACGCATTATTTCTGGCATCGGCAGACAAAAACAGCGTCCACCACGCTCCCATAATACGCTTCAAAGTGTGCGCGTACGTGGGTTCGTCCTCCCAAGTAGCCCTTTGTCTGCCCCTCTCTCCACACGTCGAAACAACCTAACCTTTTCACGTCGGAGGAATACCTACACCTAGACAGAGACGCGGACACTCAGAGAGGCGCGTATCGTTGGACAGGTACATCCAAGTATATCTTTCGACGTAACCTACGCAGCGATACTCCTCCGTGGTCACTACCAGGGATGAAGCACACATATTTTTCTAGGCCAGCAAGCGTCTTCGTTCTCACCTCCTGCAACACGTACCTGCATCTTTCTCTATTTCCTAATGACTGCTGTGTAATGCGGCTTTCTAGACCCGCACGCAGGCATCATCCTTCCTTGAGCACTCAGGGACGAAGACGCAGCAATGATATCTTGCGGCCGCAACAGCCGAAGACACAAACTCACAACATGCGTCTTCGCAGGCTCGATCGAGACACGGGTGCTGAAGCTACACACCAACTCAATCTCCTGCCAGCTGCAGCCACGGCCACTCCGCTCCGAGCCGATTTTTCTGCTGCTGTACCCTCCCCCTCGGCGGCTGCACTTGCTTTTCAGTAGAAAACCGCTTCTCCCTATGCAAACGCCTGCTGCTGCGACTCATCTGTTACTGCGACTACTCAGTGGGGCTACTGGTGCTGTGCGTGGCTGCATCACGGGCCGGCAGAAAAGCCCACCCCCCGCGCGCTCACCATCTGCTGCTGCTGGTTTTCAACGAGGGGACAGCGCAACTCCTGCTGCTGCGCTGCTCTTATTACCGCCGGCGTGTTGCTGCACTGGCCTTCGTCGTCTGCTGCTGCTGGTACCGCTGCTGCTTCATCTTCCGCTTGAAATACGGTGGACAAAACATCCTCTGCGCAAGCCTACGTTTTGTTTATCTCCCAAGCAAACACTAATTCTACGGTCCGCGATCGACTTGCGGGAAGGTGGGAAAGATATACTGCCGCACCTTGCTATAAGACGACAGTGAACCAGACGTATCAAGAGAGCTCTTGTGGCCGGCTGTGATCTAATAGAAAATGTGAGTATCCCAACTACAAGCCTACACATCAATCTGCCGAAAACGTGGTCTGTTTTACTGGCCGCCTGATACTATTAGGTATGCATGTGTATATATACGTACGTGTACAGGTGTGTCTCGAACTCCGACATCCTCTGGTCCCCCGGCGAAACGGCCTTTTTACTTTCCAGCCGAAGACGCAACACACTTAGCCACCTCAACGACGGCAGCAAAAAATATACAACAGAGAAAATACCTATCAGCTGTCACACGCCGACGAGTCTCACATGGCATTCTCAGGTATATCAGCTCTTTCTCTTCCCTACTGGTACAAACTCAGAAGACCTACGTGCACGCGTAGGTATATGTGGAAATACACAGCACACATACATATATGTATGCACACCTATAACCACACAGAGAGTTTGGTTACTCGTCCTGTCTAGGTATGAATAAACTATGTAAACGGGTGATAAAACTTAGGATCACGTCGCGCTCACTGACGGGGTAGCCAAAGCGTGGCGTCGATATCCGCAGCGACTTAGTGCCGAGCAAATGGATATCAACCCCGAGGAGGCGGAACGACGTCTACCCTTGCCCGAGTGTGCTGCTTCAAAAGAGGTAACTTTTGATTCTTCGACTCAGAGGTTCTGCAGCAAGGGTACTCGCGGTGGAGCCACAGGTGACCGGAACGGTCGCGGTACCTGTAGGAGTGGTCGGTGTCGTGCTACCGCGGGTAAGTACAAGCAGCGGAAGTTGCGCAAGACGGAAGGGGGGTTGTGTGTTCTTCAACACGCTCAAAAACACGTACAGCCGCCTCTCTGCTTCCTAATGCATCCTAAATTGCCGCTGCCAGGGACAAGGAAATACACTGCCGCTGCTGCGTGCAGGTGCGCAGAGAACAAGAACTACATTGCCCTGCTGTAGAACGAATCAATCTCTCGACTCTTTCTCTACACAGAGCTCGCTGAGCACGTACGGGTACGGTTCGGACACGCACGCTGTTGTTCTACCGCTGCGGCGTAGTTTCGCACATTGACGAGCAGGTCTACCTACGTGGACGGTGAAAATGCATCATCCCTCTACGGGCGCGTTGAGAAAATACCTCGAGCAAGGGAAAATCCCATTCTCCCATAAAATAGTGCGGAGCACTTGCTGCACGCTGTGATGCGTAGTAGCTATGATAAGCTTGTGGCGACGAGGCGCGCTCTTCCGCCGGAGAAGTGGAAGAAACGAGAGAAGTGGTGAAACTGAAAAAGACCCGCAAAGAACATTCATCCACGCCAAACTACGCTCCACAAGCACGCACGCCTGTCGGTAGGGGTGCCCCAAAACTGTCAGTGACAGCGACCTATGCGAATACATATACAATATGTATATATATATATATATATATTTACGTCTATGCATATATGCATATACACATGAGTACACACGTATCTACATACGCAGCGTGCGTGTTGTTACAAGTACGAATGCGTCTGTGCAGACGTACCGTGTACGTCTACAAAGTCACGCACAAGTGAATTCGTGTACCACACATGGATGTTACTTACTTGTCAGTAAAAAGTACTGGCTACAAAGGCGAACTGTACGCGCGACTCCACCGGCTAAAAAACTCTATCACAGATGTCTAAGAGAGGCAGTCGCGCTCCGCACTAAACAGACTTCCAGTTGCACTACCAGGGGCTGCTGGTAGCGGCACTCCAGCGTACCGACTTAAGAAAAACGTGACGACTTACCCCGTATTTCATCCATCTTTCCGACGACTACGACGCACCGAATACAACGGCTAAATACGAGGGAGCAGCGGGACGAGTTCTGCAACAAACTCGGATACGACGTGCCTTCTGGGCGCAGCGCCCGCAGTTTCTCTCGGTTAAATACGAGAAAACCTTCCGAAACCGCTGAAACGGGACGTCAGACATGCCCCTCAGCGGTGGCCATCGTACGACTATTCCGACGGACTGGCACTGTACATCTGGTAAAATATGAAATAGCAACGAAGGTACAGGAGGAGATGCGATGAGGCACCAGCACGAGGTGGTTAACGGAAGAGGGTGCTGCAAGCGGTACACAGAAGGGATACGACGTACTGCGGACGAAAATTCACCGCAGAGAATACGATGCAACTAAGACGCGAGGCAGGAAAGTCCCCGCTCGCAGAACAGCAAAATCGGGACGGAGGGGGAGGATATATTCAGACGAGAGCGGAGGGCAGTCGAGAGAAGCACTACTCTCGCGTGTCACTGCTCTCGCTCTCTTCCTCCGTCCTGTCTCATCCGTGTCCGTACACTGATGTGTTGCGCGCACAAATTTACTCCTTTGTAGGCTATAAACGCATATGTAGCCCCGTACATGTTTGTACGTACACGAAAAGCCTTTCTCCACGGGGAGAAACGGAAACGTCGCACCAAAAACCACCGTCTCCCTAGCAGGTCGCAGAAATGCCCGTCTCGCAAACGCAGACCTCGTCGCACTTTCGAAAGGTAAAGAATACGGACACAAAGACTGAGGGGTGGTGCACGATGGATACCGGGAGAGATATTCCGTTGACGACTAATGAATGGGAAAAGGCATGAAAGGGATGCGTCCTTACGAGCGAAGAATGGGAGTGAGAAGGGGCAAATGATACAGTACGTCGACAGGAGGTAGTCGTGGACGACAACATGCGACGGACAAGAGTTCGGGGGGGAAAAAAAAGTGGAGAACTCGTGTGGCAGAGAATGTTAAAAACGAAACGCCGTTTCCTCTACGCGCCCGCCGCTCCGCGGGACAGGGGGGGCAAGAAATGAAACGCACTACCCACACCGATAATTGTGAGCGTTCTTTCTCGAAACAAACGCAACAACACTGTTAGTGGCTCCAGTACACGCTATGATACAGATAGATATACACAAAGTATGCACAGCACCTGGTTTGGGAGAAGCGCTTTTAACAGCATTGGCAGCAACTGCACGACCCGCGGCAGCTACAGCAACGCCCAAAAGGAGCAGCGGCAAGCAAGAGGCGCAGCGGTAGCACCGCAGTTTGCATGAGCCCCGTGCACCACATACAAAGAGGCTGGTGGTATATTTCGCCCATGACGCCTACCAAACACGGAAGTGTACGTAGAAATACAGGCGTTATTACAACTTGTGCGTACGTTTACATATATGAGCACATGTATCTACATCTTGCAAAAGTGCACAGGCACGCAGTACACATGGCGGTTCAACAAACACACGGTTCTATGGCCCTCCGCATGGAGCCCTTCACACTTGCATACGCATCCATGAACGTACAAACCTGCATCGAGGTATCTGTCCCTGTATGCGGCGTGTGTAACCTGCATGGAAATATCTGTCCGTGTATGCGTCGCCATGTGTAGCTGCATAGGGGTCTTACTGCTTAGATATATCTTTAGAGAACACATGAGTACTGAAGGACACTTCGGGTAAATGTGCAGTGTATGCTATACCATGGTGTGTAGAAGGACGCTGGGTACAACTAGACTTTCAGAACCCGCCACACTTTAATGTCGTACTCGATATTGTATTTGGCAGAACATAATTATGTGTAAAGTCCCCTAAGTGGCAGGAACCGCCGCACCAACAGCACTGCAGGAACGTGCGGAAGTGAGAGGAGCAAGTACCGGCGCCGTATCCGTAGCAACGGCAGCACCACCATTACCTCATGGCAGCAGCCGCGCAAAATCAGCCGCATTACAAAGTTGCTCCCATCTCAGTAAATACTAGGCTACCTGAGATGCAAAAGGGAGGTTAGAGTTATATCTTTCACTACCCATTCGAAATGACGTTGAGGGGGATTTGCGCGAGTGCCACGGGACACCTGCCCTGCTTGACAGCGGGCATGAGTATTGCAGCACCAGCAACGCCAAAGGGATGCAGCTTGGCGAACGGCGTCAATCGCACTTCCAGAGGGATACATAGTGCCGTCGGCTTTATCTGCTGTAGAGCCTACCTGGGGTGAAACAGTAATGAATGCAGAGGACGTCACCATTTACAGCGGCTTCCCGTGTGCAGACGCCGCGCTTCCCTTCGTGCGTGTGCACGTATTTATGTATGACCAGCGAATGTGTTCATTGTACGACTCCATGTGGGACCGACTCACCGCCTACCGGCAGGTACACACATGTATTCACTTTTACACACGACTCCAGCTGGGACCCGCTCACTACCAACCGACAGGTATGCACATATGTGGTACACACATACGTGCTAAACCTCTAAAGAATACCTTGGTAGGGAATTCCCTTGTCGACGATTGGGTCGGGTGCTCATGCGGGGGACCACCGAAGCGACGACACACAGGAAACTTGCCGAAGCAGAGAGAGAGGACTCGAACTTGAAGGGAACACGGCAAAAGTGACAGCCTCCCAAGGTGCATTGACCACCGTGTACGTCTTGAATGCGACAATGGAGGACGCACACTGTGCAGGGGAGAACGCGAACGCACAGCTTTGCCTACGCATATAATTCAACACACTATTATGTAAAAAGGGTTTCCAGGAGGAGATCACTCGAAGGTTTTGCTGTTTGCTCGCACATAGTCAAGCGCACCCGGAAACGTAACCACGTATGCCTACATGGCTGGCCCACATGGTTGCATTCAGAGCTGCCGTGACATAGTTATGGAAGCTGGAATGACTAGGAAGTCTGTGGCTTCTGCGTAGACTGCACACCCGGAAAGCACGCAGCACGGGAAAATATACGGGCAGATATCACGATAGATAGTCTATGATGAATGATTGCCAAGGAGCACCAGCAGAGCAACGTTCTGGTGCAAACTTAGCTGTAACTAGCATTGTGGTCCACTCTGGAAGTACGGGCACGATAGTGGTAACGAACGCAGACCGTGCAGTTAGTTAGATTCCGCCACTGCAGCCATACGAGTGAATACGCCGTTGTACACCACCTTCTCGTACAGAGCATTTTCGTCTGAGCACACAGGGGTGCGAAGCAGAGCTAACATCAAAGACACGGGGGCAAGTGTGCTTCTTTCTGCTGCGTACTCGCTCCAGCGACGCCTGGAAGAGATTCACACTTCTTCGCTCCAGACGTCCGGCAACAGAAAGGGAGACCCTACGGACTGTTACGGCTGGCGTAAACTGGTGGAGGACAGTTTGTTTTATGCATCCAAGCCGACAAAGCGCTGGGACGGCGGGCATCGGGCAGGGACAGTTAATTGTACAGGACCGTCCGCGTGAAAAGACTCGCCTTTTGCTTTAAGACTTTTCCAGTGTTCACCTGTGCGTGTGCGCAAGAGAAGAAGCAGCCCGCTTGCTTCTTATCACTGTATGTGAGGTAATACGGCACAGTCGTACAACAGCAGGTAAAACAATGAGTTGTGAAGACCCCCAGGAGAGCGTGCGGCACATGCTCGTCCTGCACCCGATGTCACCTCCGACGGTGTCAATTCCAGCGCCTTCTCCCTTTCTTCACTGTGTGCTTTCACGCGAACGCTTCCATGTGTAAGCTGTGGCTACATATGTGAGTTCAGGGGGAGAATTTATTCCCTTGTCCCTCTGATGCATACGCAAACTACAGACTAAGCCATTCACCGTTCAACGCTCACGTGGCTCCATACATGGGCTCACACGCCTACCACAACAGAGTTTCTTGACGTTGGTGTCGCTTTTCAAGTGCCAACGCAGTCGGTCTAGGTATCCCTGTCGTCGAATGACTTCTCTCCTCAACATGGCAGGGTCTCTCGAGCAGTAGTTATTTCGTTGCGCGTCTCTAATTCGGCGAACTGTATGATAACGTGCAGTTGTTGCGTGTCGCTAGTCCGTTGAAGGGGTCCTGTGCAAACAACATTCCGTATTGATTCGTGCTGTCTAGTGCTACGTGGATACCGCCCAGCCCCAGCTTCGAACAGTAAGCCACGCGCAACGTAGACTACCTCGACAGAGAACCGTCTTAATCCGAGTTCTCAGGCGCCAACAGAAATCCTCTGTTCGATCAGCATACGCCGATGTTATGCGGTAAAACCGACTCTGTGATCTATATAGGCCGATGCAACTGTGTCACAGGCGCTGTTACTTACCCAGCTACGCCTTTCACGGCGACACTACTGTGTCCCACCACTTTGTTCAACTATGCATACGAGCCAGTACAGAGTTGCGTCCTCTTGTGTAGGCACACGCTGCAGCTTTGAAGTCATGCTGCTTTTCCCAAAACATTCTACACGTATACGCATCTGCCCGTATAGCAACACGCATACACTCGTAAGTACACAAAGTCATACGTGCGCGCAAGGGTAGGCCGTTGAGCACAGCCCCGCAATAAGCTGCTGGCACGCGCTTCGGAGCATGCATAAACAAGCTTCCAAATATTCCTTCCCTGGCAAATAGTCAAACTTGCCTGCTGGCGAGGGACGCTGGGTCTTTCGGGGTAACGCCCTCGAGTCTACTCTTCCGCTTTCTCTGGATCGCATCTCGCTCACAGTTTGATGCAGCCCCTGGGTGGTGGCAAGGCGTAGTCGTTGTTTCGATATACAGAGCTCGGGCCGCTTCAGGGGTAACGCTCTCGAGCCCTTATCTCCTCTTCCGGGATCGCACCTCTTTCACAAGTCAATGCAGCCTTTCCGCGGTGGCAAGGCGTAGTCGCTGTTCCGATGTACAGAGGTCTTTGGGCACCGGATGGCTTGGGAGGACACGCAGTTATCAGGTGAACGCACAAGTACTGAGTTAGTACCCTGTCATGCTTCTATTTCGTCGATAAGTACAGCAGGCGCAGCACCGTCTTTCATGTTGAAACATAATGGATTCATCGGACCTCTATCATTATTGCTCACGTGATATGAACTTGTAGACGCGAACTGCTCATCCTTGGGGAGGAAATCACCCCCGTGACAGATTCGAAGCATACATACATTTACCCTTGACGATCAGCACATTGCGCTTGGTCGTACTTCATGTCTCCGCAGAGCATGAACGTGCGGATACACGAGTGGTGGCGCTGCGCATCTGCATGTGTGGGCGTGTGAGCCAAGGTTACCGACATGCAGGCGACCTCATATATGGGTGGCAAAGGCGAAAAGCTAGTCGTTCACCTCCTCCCACATGGATTTCATCAACGCGCACAATACTGTGCCTTAAGGGAAGAAAACATGCAACAATGAGATTTCTCTACGGGTCTGCAACACCCTGCACTCAGACGGATATCAGCTGCGACCATCTTCAGACGACGGAACGGTATGTAGTGATTACCGATATCAGTTCGACCATTCCTCGGCGACATCTCTACGCTCCGGTGTTGATGAATCAGCTGATGGGTCGTGTCACGATGGCAGATGCCGCCTCTGCAAGAGCGTTTGCAACAAGCAGCAGTAGGTCATACTACAGAACTCGCTGGTGTGCGCTGGCCAGGCGGTAGCGGTTCGCGTAGACGGATTGCAGACAGCTGTGTTCTCACATGCACAATGCGGAGAGGAATCGCATAAGAGTTGTTTCTGGAGGATATATAAAAATTGGTAAACAGCACTTGGGTCCAAAGGTGTTTTTGTGAGTAAATGCTGGAATGGTACAACGCCAATACGAACGCACGCTTCGCTTACAGAAGTATGTGCGCGAGTGCAGCAAACGCGAGCGGGGAATTTCAGGGTTGAGTTGCTGATGTCGACTTTCGGCGTGTCCACGCGATGTTCTTCTGTAGGGGGACTGCTGGCTTTACATTATTGAGTACGTTAGCCACGAGATGCGCACGACAACACAGAAGGTCACGAAACTACGCATGTATGTCCACGGGCCTTGAAGCACTTCGCAGTAGAGAGCGATATCGTTCTCTGCCTAAGTGTATACACGGCGGACGGGAGAATGCAAGTTCCCCGACAAGTGTATACGTGTCAACTCGTGGTAGACTATGGGGGTCTATCACGAGTTTAGGTCATTTGACGTAGAAACTGTAGATGGCGTAGCACCGTTGTATGCTACATCATTCGTAGTTCCTGGGGTGTCCGGTCTAAGCGGGCGCATAGACACAGTTTGTGTTCTGCGTTCCAGTGCGACGAAGACAAGGGCAAAAGTCTAGCGACGAAGCGTTTTGAACTTCACGTAGGGCCCTCAGAAATGCTGAGAGCATTTCACCTAGAATGGGCATCTCTATGTGGCGCAGGTCAACACCAGGTCGAGGGAGAGACAAACGCTAACAAGCAACAGCGTAGCAACTACGTCGCAAAATACCGTGCTACGCTCCACCTCCAAAACCGTCCCTCGATGGTATAGAACCCCACGGTTTCGCATCGCAGTACCCGCAGAAGCGCGGCGGCTTGAATTTGTGGGTGCACTTCAGGGCATTTCATTAAAGAGCGAAAAGGAAAACTTCATTCTTCCATTGCTGGTGGACATATGAGTTCCTGCTTCCCCACGAGGGGCACATCGTACATTGTAATACGTTCAGGACAGCACCTTAAAGATAAGCAGGCAAAGTAATGTGGATAGTTCTAGGCGTGCGTAACTGAATAGGTGCGAACCTCCATGGTTCCACGTGGCGGGTGGACACAAGTGTGGCAGTGACGTTGAGTCCGGGCTCTCGTCCACACAACTGCACGTGTCGCACGCATTCTACTTCGTACGCAGCTGCTTGAGTCCACCACGCAGAACCCAGCAGTCGTGATTAGGGAGACAGGCGGGTCGCCATATTGTCACAGGTGGGCGCAGACTGTTCTCTACGTCATCTGGTTATAAAGTCCACGCTTTTACATACGTATGCACGAGTGTGTGGCGTACGTGTACGAGCGCAAACGCAGCAATGTCATTATGCACTTCGGGCCACTTTTGACCGGATCACTCTGTGATGTCTATTACACAATGTACAACGGGAACTGAGTATTTCTCGGTGTGTGCTTGCGCTTGGCTGCGCACATATGTACAGTGGCACATGTGCCAGATATCTTCAAATTTGTGACAGGGATTTCGGAGCAGGCGGCTAGAAACGTGGTTTCTTCCGCGGGATGCTTGAAAGCTGGTTTCACTCCGTACAGCGTGCCACGACCTTACACGTAAGTGCTGGCTACCACAGTCGTGAGAGCGAAGGAAAAATGGGCACAAAGTGTATGCACCATATACACCCGGGGGAGCAGAGGCAGGAGTTCAGTTCTGTGAAAAAAGGTATCCGTACAATCAAGCGCGCGCTAACGGTAAGTAAGCTCGGTGTGACAAAGCGACAACTTGCTATTCCAGTGACGCTGCATGTCCAAGCTGGCCCCCTGTCGATCGACGTGACTCAACCAAAGAACCTCCACTGACCTATATGCGTTAGTACACAGATATATGTTCTGGTGCATAACGGAGACCAACGCCTCTCTACAAAAGAATAGAGTAAATTACACTTGCATCCGATTAACTAATTGGGACTCGCATGTGTGCAGACGTACAAAACATAAGCGCAGCCTGCACACACATGTACGTTTGTGTACTATTGAGTACATGCTTGCGTTAAGTAGGTGCCGCTCACATGTCTGCCAAGTCATTAGATGTACAATTATCGCTGTGTGTACACGTGCATGTCTACGCCTTGTACGTACGAATCAATAATAGGCCGGACGCTCCACCTCACTGCGTCTTACGTGGAAATATTTCGACATGCATGCAAGTGCACAGCAGCGCAACGGAGAGGGCTCTAGATCGCTGCACACGACCCTCAACTTGAAAAAGCGACGGCTTGTTTTCGGACACAGTCTTCATCCTCTTACTGGTGCTTCTCATGTACTACTTTTTTTTTTATTCGTATTCCCGTAGCACCTCCGTGTTGGAGCCGGCGCGTATTCCCACTGCGCACCGCGCACAACCCCCCGCCTGAAGACGGCTACACCCTTGTAGCAGCCGGTACTTACCATTCTGTACATAGCCACCTAATTACGACTTACGTACCACACAGAGCTTGAAACACGTTATTGTGGAGCTCTCCTATCAATTTCAATTCTCCTGTATTATTGTCCTCCAAGTGGGGTCTTGACACGTGTTGAGTTTGCGTCACGGGTCAGTTCCTGCCCCGCTCTGTGCTTCTACACCAAGCCGACCAACCGTGATTATTAACGTGTCCTTCAAACTCTTTCTCGAAGACGGAGCAGCTTTCAGTATCTGTGTTCTCTTCTGCCGCAGGAAATGCCTAGTCGGGTATATTGGAGAGCTCCCCCTCGCCTCTGCCGTGTAGATTCTGGTGCATAAGCCTGCCGCGCCGTCTCCACCGACACACATACGAAGAATTGTACGTGAGTACACTGTTTCCGTCAGCGTGCAGAATATCTGCTTTTCTGTCCTGGTGAACACAAACTTAGGGAGACATTTCTGTATTTTCTCATACACACGTGTAGTCTCCGGTCGCGGACATGCCGGCCTCAGCCTTGGCTTCTTCCGGGTTCTCCGATTTCCTTAAACAACACGGTCCTTGGCTGTTCGTCGCCCTAGTTCGCTGCTCTACCGGCGATTTTAATCCAGAAAGCTGCCGTGGACAATCTATTCGTCCGGCTCGTACTACGGTGTCCTCTCCAGAATTATGTGGATCTACCCTTTTCGAAAACGGACGTGTACGTAAACGCCTCTCCGCGTGGACGTTGTCGTATAACCCTGGCGCGCGTCCACTGCTGTGTAGAGTGTGAGTGGAGCGGTCCATCTATGTTTAGTAATGTTTCTCTCCCAAACAAGTTGGCTCTCTCAGTAGCGGATCCCGTTGAGCGTGCTTTGCTGTTCGTTCCGGTAACGGAGGAAAGAAGCAGAAGACGCAGACATTTGACTTTGTCTGCGGCAGGGAATTTCTACGCGTGCGGTTCGCCTTCGCTTCAATACGCAAGAAACCAACACTCCTTCTGACCTTCGCGTTCGCCTACATACACACCTACATACACGTATGCAGATGTGCCGGTGCGTCCTCATCTATATATCTGTACACAGTCATCTCGACGTACGTGCAGGTTGATATCCGTTTTCTGCAGGACTCTGTGGGGGTTTAAAGGGAGCTGCAAAACACGTGAGAACTAACCGAGTGTCGAGAAGCATTCTTCGGTTCAAAGGAACTGCTCTGCGCTCCTTCTTCTCTTTCCTGCGTCGCGTAATAGCTGTATGGGCGTTATGCACTTCAACACGCCCGTCTGAGTCTGTAGTATTTTTAAGAAGCAGCTCGCCAAATGTGTGCAGGAAGAACTCTTCTAGTTCCAGACTGGCGGAGAACCAACGCAGAATGTCGGAGCCGCGATTCTGGTAGATATTTGTAGCGTGCTCACCATCTACGCGTCAGGCTTCGAGTCGTTCCCCATAGAGAGACAGGACAGCGCCGGACACGGGAGTCAGGACTAATCACGTGGGCGCGTATATATCTCGCGCGCCGTTACGCACTGTCGTGGAACTCTTGTTTTTTTGGTACGCACGAAGCCCGTTGCAGGCGTGGAGACTTTGTCGACTGAGCGAAACTGCTGTCTAGGTTTCTTGCATTGCAGTGGCCGACTGCCCAGACGTCCTTGGTACTTCGTTTGTACTCGTGCGCATGTGTCTGTGGCCGGAAGATAGCGACAACAATGGACGTGGAAGTGGAGTACGCAGGAGATGGCCTTGCGGCCGTGAGTAGTCAGCGGGTGGCAGGCAGCAGCAGACCCTCGGATGCAGAGCAGCAGGCGTCTTCGCAGACGAAGGTAGCAAGAGAAGAAGCAGCGGCAGCCGCGGGAGGAGAAGCACCTCCAGCAACTGCAGCCGCAGCGGCAGCAGGCAAGTTAGGAGAAAAAGGAGGAGGAGGAGGAGGCGACACAGCAGCGCCCGTAGGGAGAGGAAGAGAGGGACCGAGAGGAGCAGCAGCAGGAGCAAACGCGGCGGCAACAGTGGCAGCAGAAAATCCGCTGAATTCTATATGGATCGAGAAGTATCGGCCAGAGACGCTGGAGGACGTTGTGGGCAATGAAGAAGTCCTTCGACGACTAACTATCATCGCGAAAGAAGGCAACGTGCCGCACCTCATGCTGGCGGTAGGTAGACCGGCGTCGTTGTGCCACAATGCAGCAGGCGACGCTCCCGCTGCCTTTTTCGCTTTGACGCGATGTCTCTCTGTGCGTACGTGTAGGTGCACTCCTAACAAGTTGACAAAGAGACGCGCTCTCCGTCCTGCTGCGCGCCAACCCCGGCGGCAGCAGCTGCAGCCCGGCCATCAGACGAAAACTGCAGCCCCGCCATCACACGAAGGCTGGTGCCTGCAGCTGCTTCAGGCCGTCGTCTGCATTCGTTAGTAGACGACAACGAGAGAGATAGGAGACGCCAAAAAGAGGAGAGAGATACAGAGAGAAGACGGTGGCCAGCCGTGCAGCTAGAAGAACCGTGCGGGACTGGCTCTCTGTTCGCTCCGCGGGGAAACATGAGGCCGACCGCTTCTGTGCGGCTATGTACAGGTGCAGCAGCAGTGTGTGAGACGCGCGCTCTTACTTGTATAGGCAGACCGATAATAACGGGAGCGGGGCAGATGCAGGGCGAGGGATGGTGTTGACCGGACGCGAAGGAAAATTTGTATACTGAGTATACTTGTGTCTTTGATGATACATATGGACACTGCTTCGCAGAGGTCGTTCGTTCCTGACCTACTGGCCACCAACTGTATACGACGTCACCCACCGGTCCACCATCTGCGTGCGGAGACGCAAATATATACACGCAGACGTAGGACTAGAATACACTCGTGTTTCCCTTTACCTGGGGAGGAGTACCGATATCTACGTCTGCACAAGCATGTATACGGGTCTACGTTTCTGCATTTGTACACATATGTATGGGAAACTATATCTGCATGTACGTGATAGCGGGTGTAAGTGGAAAACCCGTCTGAAGAAATCGGCGGCCAACAGAATGTTGGAGATTTGATAAGGAGAGGATATGTCTCTCGCAACTGCGTCTGCACTGGTGGGAGCAAAACGCGTGCCAGCCGCCCTACCCTTATGTCTAACTTTTCGCATACGTGTCTGCAAAACTACGTGGACGTCGGTGTCTGCCTCCGGCACCACACATATATAAATGTATTTAGATCGGCGTAGGGACGTGGACAGCATAAACCCGGAGGCAAGCGAGAAAAGCTATACTGTACTCACTAGCTGCTTCATCAAATGTAGCCCATTCTCCGCATACGTGTACGACACTTTGGAAGCTAGCTGCTACCTGTTTGGGCCGACGTCTCCGCAATGACGCAGTTCACAAAGAGCCGCTGCATGCGTGCAGACGTACACATACATACGTATGTGCTGCTACTCTAAATACCCGCCAAGTACATCAGAACTATAGGGGAAGAGACAGAAGGGAGAGAGAGAGATGGGAAGATAACTTGTGCGTATACAGACGCATGCGTACAGGTGTGTGCTTGTATTCTGAATACTTGCAAGTACACAAGAAACATACGTATACGGAGAGGGAGAGAGAAAGAGAGAGATGGAACTGCAACTTGTGTGTGCGTGGTTGTGAGGTGCATGTGTTTGCCGAAAAGTATTGGTGTCTGGAGTGTTATTTCTGTGGAAGACGCTGGTCGCCAGACTCCTGATACGTCTCTGTGTGCCCCCACTTTTTTTGCGACTTACACTTCTTTTTCTTCTTTCTCTATTTCTGCATCCCCCGCTTGCCCTCTGCCGATGTCGTCTGTGTCCATTACTTGTACAGATGTACGTGGTGCAGAGCAGTTTGCCACTTTTTCCCCACGGCCGTCTCGCTCTTCCTCGCTTTCTCTCCTTCCCTTCCGTTTTGATGTTTTCTCTGTTTTCTCTTTTATTTCGTGATCCGCGTCCTCTCGTCCACGGTCGTGTTTCCTGTTTGCTTCCCGTGCCAGCTGGTCGCGAATGGCTTCGTCTCCCTTGTGATTTTTGCTGCAGGGTCCTCCTGGAACAGGAAAGACGTCGAGTGTGCTGTGTCTGTGCAGAGAACTTCTGCAGCACCGGTGGAGGACTTGTACCATGGAACTGAACGCCTCCGATGAACGGCAAGTCCTCGCGCGCCCGCACAGTCGATGCGGGGTCCACAGGAAAACCCACTTGCAGAGAAGAGTGAAGAAGAGTTGAGACGTGGGCACCGAGGGAGACATAACTGCTCACGCACCACGCGACACATCTATTTACCTGCTCAGACGTGAAATTTTATAGAATACGTACATTTGCGGGGAGGGTCAAAGTGATACTACGTGCTCTCTATAAATAGGTGTGTATGCACTAGGATGTCGCTCCCATACATGTCTACCTCTGCCCCTCTCTGTCTCTTTCTACGTATGTATTGAAACGTATGCATCTGTATATGTGCTGTGTGGTGTAGCTGTGGGTGCACTCGACCCCACAGTCCGCCGCTGCCTTCAAAATATGCTTCTGTGTGTGCCTTTTCTTCTTCGTTGTAGCTGACAAGTCCATTTTTCTGTGGCCGCCCATCGGTCGTGCTGCTGGGGTATCCCTGCCGTGGGTGTTTGCAGAACGATAGATGTGATACGGGAGAAAGTGAAGAGTTTTGCGAAAGAAAAGAGAGATCTTCCGCCCGGCCGCCACAAAATTATTATCCTCGATGAAGTGGACGCGATGACAGAAGCGGCGCAGCAGGTCAGTAAAGCTTCGCCAGAAAGGCGAACCAGACACGCTACATCTTCATTTAGAAAAAATGTAGATGAGTTGACTGGCCAATAGTCTAACGAGCTCTTCTTTGCACGAAACGTGCGGCGCATTGGCTGGGTGTTGCCGGGAGTGAAAAACTCAAGCACCTGAAGAGAAGCCCCGCTGGAGACGTGCACAGAGAGGAATAGAAACTTCTGCTTCCGAGAATCAGTTCTAGCAGTCTGCTGTTGCCTTGTTGGCTGGGCCGATGAAAACCAGAGGGTCGCGCGTGATGCGTCTGTAGAAGGGAAAAGCTCGTTGGTGTCGCAGCAGGCAGTGACGTTGGGAACCTCTTGCCGAACATGCGTCTGGGGGGTTTGGAGGGGGTCGGTAGTTACCTCACTCTGCGCACTCTTCTGTCTTTCTCTCTCTTCCCATCTGGATGCGCAGGTCTCTCAGCCGCAGCAGCGTCCCGCAGAAATGCAACGACGCCACGTGTCAGCTTCTTTAGTCACGCACGCGTGTGACTTCGTGCGTGTGCACAGATTTATATGGAGAACCGGCATAGTATACATGGGGGTGTATGTGTGTATATTTTGTCTAGAGAACGGAGATAAGACGTGTGCGTGTGGCCCAGCGCCTGGGGTTGGGAAGCAGATGATGAAACAGGACCGCTGCAGCACACACACACACACACACACAAAAGTCCTGCGTACACGTGCGTTCCTTTGCTGCAGTTGGCGCAAGCCCAGATGCCCGTCTGCCTCGTCAAGTTCGCGCGTCTGCGTATGTCATTGCCCCCCGACGGCACCGTTGTCTGCATGGCCGTGTTTACGAAGCACACGTCTGGCGTTATACATGCACCCGCGGAGTGACGCGCGCGTTCATGTCGTTGGCTCTTCATATATTTCTACGCCTCCAGACAGACGTGCACATCTACGTGTGTGCCTGCATGGAGAAATATATATATATATGTATACGTGTATTTACGCCTGTGTACTCGTGTCTATGTGTATATATATGTATATACGTATATACACGCGTATATGCATATGTTAGTGTATAGCCGCGTGGGTGGATAAATATATATATATATAGGTGCGCATGGGAGTAAATGTTAATGCCAACGAGTTGACTCTGATATGATGTTACAGGCTCTGCGAAGGATCATGGAGCAGTACAGCGACAGTACGCGCTTCGCTCTGGCGTGTAATTCTTCCTCTGCCGTGATCGAGCCGATTCAATCCCGCTGTGCAATCCTGCGCTTCCACAAGCTCGACGACAAGCAGGTAGTCCTCTGCACTGGCGACTGTCTTCCTCATTTTCTTCCCTGCCCATCCTTCTGGACTTCCCCCCACCCCAGCACGTCCCTTTCTTCTTCCTGGTGTCTGCTTTCTCGTTCGCAACTTCGTTCTCCTTTGCCTTCCGCCGTATCCTGTCTTTCTCGCAACAAGTACTCTCCGGTACGAACTTAATGGGTTTGTCTGCACTTGGTTCTCTCTTTTTTTTATGAATATTCATATGTGTACCTGCGTCTTCATGTATTTATGCGGAGATCTGCACGTGTCGGTATGAAGTTACCCACGACGGGGCGTTGTTACGTGGTGCTCACCTCCGCTGCGGTCGGCTCCGCTCCCAACGGTGAAGGCGACTTGCCATCAGTCTGCACTTGGTCCAGCGTAGATTCTGCCCTCCCCACGCAGCCATCGGTGCATATATGCAGATAGCTGCACACACGCATGCAGGCCACGAAGCACATGCGTGCAGTAAAATTTTTGAGTTTGTCGTGGACTGCCTCTTTTATTACAGCCAATCTGACCGGACCCTACTCGTTCACACCTGCTCCCTCGCAAGATGCCCTCCATAGAGACGTCTCAGGCGGTGCGTCCGTGTGCCTGTATGCATTTATATCACCACGTAAATATGCCTCAATATGTACATCAACACGTTATACACGTATCTGTCTACGTGTCCCTCTATCTTTCCATGTATGTATCTCTATAGTCACACATATATATATATATATAGCCACATATATATATATATATATTTGTCCGTATATGTGTATATTCCTACGTACGGGTACAAATGTATGTATACATGTATCTACGTACGGCCACATGTATACATATATATGTATTTATCCATATGTGTACCTACGTATTTACGTCTACATGGATACATATGCGTATCTATGTGTACGCATACAAGTACACATATATCTGTGTACGCCCACATATATATGTGTGTAGGCTTGCGCCTGCGTGAGTGTTCTGTTTGTAGTGTAAATTTCCTCCTGTGCGCGTACACTCTGTAGGTGGACGTCGCTTCCGCGCAGCGTCCTTTACTTTACTTCCAGCCTTTTTTGCATCTGCCTCGAAAAATTTCAGTATTGTATGTTTTTGATGGCTGGCTTTCCTGCCGTTGTACTCTTCCTTGCGCATTGTGTGATTAGCCTACTGTACAACGTTGTCTCTCAGGAGCATGTCCTGAATATTGATGATTGTCTGCGTGCGTATCGCTAATGGGAGCGACGGGTCGCCTTTGCGCGTTCTGTCTCTGGGTTTCTTCTGCGCGTCCGTCCTGTCTTTTCTCCCCTGCCGGTCCCTTGCGTGGCGTGGGAAAGTGTATTTTCTTACCTGTCCGTCCTCTGCATGCTGCGCAGCTCGCCACCGTCCCTCGCGCAACTAGCTGCGGGAACGGAGTCACCTAGAAAACACTTCTGCATGCACCTAGGGGCCGCTTCTTCGCCTGCGACCTCTCCTTACCATGAACAACGAACGGGTGTGTGGTGTACCGACACTCGCTTGCTTCTTGCGTCTGCCTCTGCGTGTCGCTGCTCTCCTCCCGAGTGCCTGTCTGCGCAGCGGTCCCTTCGCGCCGCCGCAGCCCCTTGTGAATGTCTTCAGAATGTCTTGTTTGATTCATATGTGTCGTCCCATGCTCCCGTTTAGCGTCCTCTCTTCCGCTGTGCTTAGTTTGTTTCATGGGATGCACTTTAACTTCATCCTTGTGCCGTCTCGTGTTTTCGCCCGACGGCAGGTACTACCGTATCTGTGTGTCTCGCGTCTTCTTGGTGCACGCGTGCGAACTGCAGATACTTTGCCGAAGCTGGGCGCGAGTAGGCAATCTTGGGTGCTATCTAGTTTTCATACGCCCACATCCTTGTCATTTTATCGCGCGCTCCCGTGTGGACACCCTGGCCTTCGTGGTGTCTCCGCGCTCCTCCTCGCAGCGCACTGCGATATGGACCCTGCTAGTTTCTTGGGGCTTTGTTTTTTGTGCGCGGCTTGCGCGGCTGTACTCGTGCGACGTCTTTTTCCTTCGTCCGGTGTGACTGCGCAGGTGGTGCGGCGGTTGCGGCAGGTCTGCGCTGCAGAGGGAGTGCCGATCACTGACGACGGGATGGAAGCGATCGTATTCTTCGCTGACGGCGACATGCGAAGTGCGCTCAATAATTTGCAGTCAACCTTCTCTGCATTCGGACGCGTCACCCGAGAAAATGTGGAAAAGGTAGGACTGGACAGACACGCCTGTCGTGCCCCGCCGGCATCCCGTGTCCCGCCGCACTCTCGCCCTCTTACTGTCCCTCTGGCCTCTGCAGTCTATGTGGCTCTCTGCGCGTTTGTACCAGTGTGACACACTACCTGCGCCACTTACGCAGCGGCAGCTTCTCCCTCAACAGGGCGGCTCCGAAGCATTCATGTTCGGGACTGGGCGAGCCTTTGAAGTGACGCGTGCGTGGAGCAGCAAGGCGCATAGACTGTTTGGCACGCCACCGCTGTTGCTACACTCGCGTATATGCATTGACGCATATATATATATATGTACGTAAATGTATGTATTTACACGTGTGCATATATATGCCCGCACCTACATCGTATTCATTGTAGGGGCCCTGCTCGTAGAAATAATCGAATCGGATTTTCTTGTGCTGGCCGGTCGTGGTGTTGTACGTACAGAGGCGATGTGTCTGCAGTCTACGTTTTTTTTAACGACTGCATGGCTCGCTCCTGACTCTCCAGTCAGTCGTCCTGATGCTGTGAAGACGTGGGCGCAGTGAAGCCCTGCGGATGCGTGATGCCTCGGCTTCTTCCATTTTCCATCTGTTTTGTCCTTCTGTCACACACGCGGCAGACAACCGATGGAGGAACTCTGGCAGCTGCAGGCGGAGTTCTAGCAAGCGGTTTTCCACCGCCTGCGCGTAGCTGAGAGATAGAGTGTAGCAATTCTACGCATGTGCACCGTATACCGTTCGTGTGCAGGTCCGAATAGACCCTCATTCTGTCGGACGTGTGCACCGCCGGTAGCGTCTTCTACCTTCTATGAGCCTCACCCCATAAGTCAAACGTTGTAAGTTCAGGCTCATCGATTTGCATTGAGGGACCTTCATACGCAGAAGGGAATAAGACAGACAAGGTTGTAAACTTTGCAGTTCTGTGTTTGCCGTTGAACCGTCTTCGTTCATGGAGAAAAACCGAGTGATAGCAGTGTATGACCATCGCAGCAGTTTTGTGTCCTTTTGCTTACACATCTCTGTAGCAGGACGTGCACCCATGTGAAGAAGCGAAACGGTCGAAGTGCATTAAATAATTTGCAGTCGACCTTCTACGCCTTTGAACTGCTCGCCCGAGGAAACGTAGAATGAAAAAGGTCTGAACACGCGTCGGTGTATACAACGCTCATTCGTGTGTAAACAGTTGGCACATACACTCCTCCGCATGACACCCAACTATCTGCACACGAAGCTCTACGTAAAATATTTCTGTTACACAGGTCTGCGACAATCCCCCTCCCGACAGTGTGCGCGCGATGCTCCGGGCCTGCATGCGCGGGAGGTGGAGAGAGAGCCATGAGATTGCTGCTGCGCTGCTTGAGCGGGGGTATTCGCCGATGGATATTGTGCTGACGACACGCACGGTGCTTCGCCGCTTTGAAGGCGAGTGCAAGGAACACATCCTTCTGGAGTACATCAAGGTGAGCAGTGTAGCGGGCAGACGTCAGTTCTCCCATGCAGAGAGTCGAGAAAGGGAAGGAAAGAAGAGGAGGAAGAAAGGGGACGCAGGGTAACGTTTCAGGCGGAGGGGGAGAAACGGGTAGAGAGGTTGATGGTAAGACAAGGGAAAGAGTATCACAAGGTGTTCAACGAACAGCTGGACAGCCACACAAAGACGAAGTGCAGCTGAGTGAGAAGGAGGGACAAGAATGTGGCGGAGCCACGGGGCTACAAGAGAGAGAAGAAAGAAGTGCGGAAAGTTGCGAGGTGTATAAACGTGTGATCCGTAGGCCATCGTGCAGTCGTCTTCTTGTAGCAGAGGCATCTGCAGTTCTTTTTCTGTTGTGCTCCAGAGCAGGGGCGCGCCGCCAGACCCGCACGAGTCGAGGGAGCAGCCTACTTTTCTCTGCAATCAACAGCATGTTCACGGGGAATGGACGATCCGTTGACGTTTTTCTAAGATGTGCGGCAGCGGTCCATGTCTCTGACTGCAGCTTTTCCTGGCATCCCAGCAACAGGTTCTTGCCTACACAGGTAGACGTGCAGACGCACATGCATGTAGACGTGCAGGGGGATTATATATCCCTATAGGTGGGCGAGAGACGAACTGTTGAAACGTGTGTGTGTGTGTGTAGAAGAAATGGGGTCTGGCAGTAACTGGAGGGAGAAGCACAGAGGAGGGAGAGAGCGCACCGTGAAGCTGAGCTCTCTGCCAGACTTGCTGTTTGCTAGATGCGCAGTGGTGACTCCTGAGCTGCTTCTTCACCAGCTTGCGCTTCTGCGTAGGTTTTTTGTATGTTGTAAAGCTCCTGATGATAGAGGGCGTGCGCACCACATGCTGCACGTTTGGGTACTTGCTGGGGCTTGCTGAGGCTGCGTCCCGGTTTCTCTTGTAACCTCCGGGAGGTATAACTGACCAACAGCAAGACCTCGCATGTGAAGGGGGAATTTGACCTTTTTTCTGCTTTGTGAATCCCAGCACGAGGCTTTTACGACAACTTCTTTGTTTCTGTACCAGTGTTCCACAAAGACGAATATGCATCCCGTGCAGCTAGATCTGTTCTCTGGCGTTTCTGTTTGTTCTGCGGGACTCTTGTAGCACGTCGGCCTGACGCACATGACCATGGCAGCGGGACTCAGCACGCCTCTCCAGCTCGAGTAAGTACACAACTTGAAAGTTATAGGGGAACGTCGTAGCTTGATGTCCTTATAAAATTCTGAGGCCCCGCGCAATAGTGTTTCTTTGCATTCGTGTGCGGGAAACCGAATCGACAGTGTCAACGATGTGTACGCAGTTATGCCACCTCGTGGGTGTACTAGGAGGGGAGATGGACGACCTCGTCCCCGCTACGTTCTACAGTGCGGGTTGTATTTGCACAGGTAGGGGCAGACACGTGTGTGCTTGTATGGCAGAGGAAAAGTGTATGTATACATATGTGTGCACATATATAGGGATGCACTATCGGTTTCCTAGTGTGGGGGCGTGTGTGCCAAGCACTGTCCCATTCGAGCGGAATTCTCCTGTTTTCACCTACTGCGCGCATCGGTTGTCAGGGCGGAGAGTTGATTCCTCTCAGGTGCTGCAGCGTGGAGAGAGCCTTTTTTAGCTGAAATATTTTTGCAATCCCTAGACCGCGCCGTTTGTCAGAAAAAGCTGCCTCCCTCCCCTGTATGGCTCTTGAGCACATGCATGCAAAGTCTTGCCAAGTTTTACTGGCAAACTCTCGTTGTGACTCTTCACGCGGAGCTGCTCGATGGGGCATCTCGAGCGTGACGATAGTCGGCTAACACCTGGTGACGTCAATTTTTCTCGTGACTTCACAAAGAAGAGAACTTTTTTTTATAAAAGGGCTTCACTGACGTGACGATAGTCTCTGGCCGGACACCTTACTGGGTGTGAAGGCCGTGTCGCGGTGTTGCCGTGCGTATGCACGTATTCAGTAACCTCGTAAATTCAACGCCGTTAAAGCTGTGGAGGCAAACGTACAGATACATTGTTGAATGCCTACGGGCAAATATATAAGTGCACGTGCTCGTCGATATATATATTTGCCCATAGGTGTGTGTGTGTGTGTGTGTACAGATACATTGTTGAATGCCTACGGGCAAATATATAAGTGCACGTGCTCGTCGATATATATATTTGCCCATAGGTGTGTGTGTGTGTGTACAGATACATTGTTGAATGCCTACG
>KL647289.1:7551214-7621306 GCA_000727475.1 Sarcocystis neurona | reverse complement strand
GGTGTGTGTGTGTGTGTGTGTACAGATACATTGTTGAATGCCTACGGGCAAATATATAAGTGCACGTGCTCGTCGATATATATATTTGCCCATAGGTGTGTGTGTGTGTGTACAGATACATTGTTGAATGCCTACGGGCAAATATATAAGTGCACGTGCTCGTCGATATATATATTTGCCCATAGGTGTGTGTGTGTGTGTGTGTGTATGTGTGTGCGCAGCAAGATGCTGGGGACTCTCTGTAGAGTATCGCTGACGCTGCCGGCTTGAGCGTCTTTTCCCCTACAATAAAAAAGGCGTCGCCGCCGCACACTCCTCGCATGGCAATGCGTTTCTGTTATTCCCTACAAGTAATAATCGCACCCTTCACTAGGTAGCCCCCTCTACTCACTGTAAGGTTTTGTTTCACCGTGTGTCCAGTTTGCCTTGTTTATCCACTCTCTATTAAAATGTGTGAGTCTCTTCTACGAATTTGGACGAATATCCCTTTGTGAATATATGCTTTCTTTTAGAAAAAAGTCTTTCTTATGTTTCCGTCTTAATCGGCTGCTCGAAGTGCTTCTATTGCGGCAGTACTGCTGCCTCCAAAACGGTAACTAAATGCTTCGTAAACAAGCTCAACCTGGGCAGAAATGGTTATATTATGAATACGGCTTGCGTTAATGTCCTTGTTACTCAAGAGCATTAAGTCAAACCATTGACGCCAATCCATCCACGAAGGCCAACCTACGGTACACACTTGTCAGAGAAGAAAAATATAACAGAGCAGATGGCACTGTTCATTGACACCACGTCGGTACAAAGATCCGGCAGCAGCAGAACCCTTCGTTCTCTGCCTGAGCGCTACGGCACGCGCCGACAGCCCACACACACCACAGACGTAGCTACGCGTGTGAAGACTCACACATGCGTGCACATAAATTACCACATTTTTATGCATCAGTATATATGTGGACATCTGTATATATATATATATAGGGGTGAACGCAAACCGCGGCCCGCTGAACAAGAAAAAGTTCCCGCTGCACCGATTTACCGTCGGCCGCACTAGTTAATAACCACGGTTTCACCGTTTCTGAAACTTCACGCAGTTGAACTTACGAAAACCATCGATGCTTCCTCTTTTGGTCTGCCACGGCCAACACCGTTTGATGGTGTGCCACGGGCACAGGGTGCACAGCCTTCTTTGCAGGCGGGGGAGCAGGCTGCTTTATTGGCACCACAATAGGAATAGGCATTGGCATTGGAGGAGGTGGGGGAGGCGGAGGGGGCGGAGGTGGCGGCATAACCGGTACTTTAGCTATCGGAGGAGGCGGCGGAGGCGCCTGCTGCGGTAGATAAACAACAGGAGAAGGCATGGGAACAGGCTGTGATATTATTTGCACTGTAGTAGGAGGAGCCTGCATGACAGGTGCGGCTGCAAGCGGCGCCGCGGCGGGTGTTGGTAGTGTCGGGATCATTGGAGCTGCTGCCGGGGCGGCATATTCCGGAGCGGGAGGAGGTCGGCGCGTGCTTGTGGTGGTTTCCTCGAGAGGTAGCTGGGCTTCCTCTTCTCTTCGGGGCTTCTTGGGCATTTCCTGTAATGGTAGCTCCTCCTCGTAGTCGTAATCGACTTTGATCTTGTAGCACTTGCCAGTCAGTGCATCATAACGAAAACCTGGTGGGCACTGAGGTATGGGCGGGGTTTTCATCTGCTTCACACACACACCTTTGTACAGTTTGTAACCCACAGGGCACATCACTACCGGTGGTTCTTCTACCTTCAGTACACACTGGTGATCGAGCAACACAAAACCTGCGGGACAAGCCACGCGCAGCGGGCCGACTTCAGGCTTCACACACTGAAAGTCATGCTCGGCAAAACCAGGAGGACATGCAAGTTTAGCGGGCGCCACATTCTGTCCAACGCATTCAATGTGTCCGTTAGGGAGCCTTTTCTGATGGAAGGCAGGTGGACAGACTTGCTGCGGTGGCACGTGGCCGTCGCCTACGCATACGGCTTCATTCTTGTGTTGCTGAAGCCGTGATCCTGGTGGGCAGGCCAGATGCGGCTGCACTGACTCTGTCTTTCCACACGAACCATCTACCTGAAATGAAAAGCCAGGGGGACAGTCCTGGTGAGGAGGCTCCTCTAGAGTTTGCACGCAATTGTGTTGGTTGCTGTTGTACGCGTATCCAGGAGGACACACATTTTGGGGTGTCACGTTGTCAGAGAGGAAGCACTGGTCATCGTTAAGCTGAAATCCTGGCGGACACGATAGCTTAGGCGGTGACTGATGCATACCTTTACAAACCTGCTCCAATGCATCATACGTCAGATGCGGAGGGCACGCTTGATCCGGCCGGGCTGTACTTATGCGTGTGCACGTAGAACTTTTGTCAGAGGTGGGTGTGTAGCCAACAGGGCAGCTCCAGTTAGCCACCGCACTTTTGTGAGTAGCACCAATACACGCGTGCTTCCTAGAGTCGTAAGCCGTATTGGGCGGACACTGCACTGTTGCGTGCACGGTGTGTTCATTCACGCACTCTTGATGGCGAAGCTCGAAGCCGGGCGGACAGCTTAAAGTAGGCGTCTCCTGGAAACGAATGACACACCTGTCGTGCTCGAGCACGCCTCTGAGCACACACAATGTGCACACATACGCACGTGGCCATGGCGGGGCACGCAACGCTCAGACCTCATAAGAGTTCAGAGAACTACAGTACTTGTAAGTGCCTTAGTGCTCGGCGCGTTGATCTTACGTATTATCTCATGTGGAACGGAGAAAAGTGACTCTGAAAGCATCGCAGTGCAACTGTAGTGGCGGTTTTCCACGGAAACCTCTAGAGGGGAGCAAGAAAGCCAAAATGGACGAAAAATCTCACAGTCATCAAGCTCGGCCGCGGTCTACGTGCAAAGGGTTGCGTGGAAGCGAACTGTACAAATGTACACATTTGCAGACACGTACCGCACTTTCTGCTTGGCGTCCCACGACCGCCCCCTAATACCGTATCTTGTGGCGAGAAGTAGTACGCAGTTGTTTTGTAAGGCGCTGGAAACATCTACCGGGTGACTTCAGTGCATATCGTTTACAGGGAAGAATAGGTTAGAAAAGGTGACCAAGCTTCCCATTTGCCTGCAAAACATTTTTTGCCACGATACACTCTTCACACTCACGCATTGTAGCCATGGAAGCTGAGCGAGAAGGCACTTCTATACAGCCGCGTGAACAACTGTCCAGCTGCGAGTGTCGTGTGTCTTCGAACACACCACCCGGGTGAGTTTACACCAGTGCAATACGCGCGTCTGTTCACTTTTGCCTGCTTCCTGCCTCCTCACTCTTTCTGCGTCTTCTGCTCGTGCGCTTGCGTGTGCGGCCACGCAACGTCTACGTGTGCGGGCTTACTGCTTGCAAGTGGCCGTGGGTGCTGTGGCTTGATGGGATATGCACATGTTGTTCACCATCTGATAACCTTCTGGACACGCCTTCGTCGCCTCTGCAACTTGCTGGGAAACGCAGGCATTTCCTGCAGGAGTCATCCCAGGCGGGCAGCTCCCCTTGCTGGGCTGCACCAGCTGTCGACGGCAGTGGCCGTGCAGAGGCTCAAAACCGGCGGGGCACGCGTGCGTGGGTTGAAACGTCGTCTGCTTCAAACAGACGCCTTCCGTGTATATACTTCCTGCGTATTGGAGAAATGAGTGTGCCACAGCTCGACCATACATACTGAGTGAAAAAACCACTCAGCATTGACGAATCTACGCACCAGTGCAGACCTGTGAAAGACACACTGTCGAGAAAACCAGTGGAATTTTTATGCGTTCCAACAATGATAACTGTGAACGGAATTCCGCTCCTGACAGTGGCATTCGCCTACGTAAGTTATCCGCCATATCTGTGTACACGTATGTGTGTAGAAGCTGGAACACGCGTAAACAGTGGCACCTTGGTACACAACCAGTTCAAACAACTTGTACATGTAGAACACATACGCTATATCCCAAGAGCTGCGTGTATTTATATGCAGAAGATTTGTGTCTCTGCGTCGAGGCATACTTCCACACTCGTACACTCTCACTGTAAAACAGGTGTCTCCGCGAGAGAGCTTCGCATTTCCGCCTCACCCTCGGGGCAGACGACGTCGGCCCTTGTGGTGATTTCTTGGACACAATGCTCGTGCTCAAGTACGAAGCCAACTGGGCAAAGGATTTGCTTTGGAGCGGTTTTTTGACGAATGCATTCACCGTGCACGGTCTCGAATCCTGGGTCGCATTCTGCAGTGGGTGGGGCTACGTTGGCACCTTTACAGCTACCGTCGTCGAAGAGCCATCCTTCACGGCAGCCTAGTTTGCTGGGTTTCTGATCAAACATGACGCACTCATCTCCCGCGAAGAGGAATGGCGGGGGGCAACTCCACGTCACATCAGTAGTAACCACACTTTCTCTGCGGCGGTACTTGGGCCGGGTGTGGTCCGCAGGGAGATCTGCAAGTTTACTTATCGAAGGGAGGGAGTGTGCTCCAGGTGACATTTTTTGAGGAATTGGCATTGGCACTGGAACAGGAATGATTTGTGGCGCAGGCGGAGGAACTGCCACGGGCTCTGGTGCAACTGGTGGGACAGCAGCGACAACAGGAGCAGCAGGAACGGGCACGGGAAGTCCATGTCCCAACGGTGCCAGACCATCGTCAGCATGCCCACCTATTAGATGCTTTATTTTCTTCCCGCCCAACTGTCGGGCTCCAACAGGCGAGGCAGAATCAGGTGGCGCCCCATATCCTGGTATAGCACGGACATCAGTAAATAAGAACAGAATTCGCAACAGACTCTGCGTGGATAAAGCAGCGCGCTCAAGGAAAACAGTGGAGCCTTTTTGGAATGCTCGCTGCTGGAGGATCGAGTTCGTAGTTGAAGCACACACGCGTCTCTGTGAGTAAAAAGAGTCCTGCTGGATATGTAGGTAGCTGCTTGACTTCGTGGAACCAATGTAAGAGCCGTCAAGACACATGCAGCCAAACAGCTTGCACGGATGTCTCAGTGTGATTTTTTCCCGGAATGCGGGCGACTGGCTAGGAGCACTGCCGAATTGGTGTCCCAGGGTATAGTGAAAATAGACGTACTCACCGAGAACATCCGAAACTTCTTCATTTGCACACAAGCTTTGCCATGTGCAGGGCTGCGATCTGCACGCGAGGTGAATTTTTTCCCAGATAGTACCCCTGCTCACCTGCAAGCAATCTTATCATGACGCTCCGTTCAACTAGTGTGTGCGTGACTTCTTACCGTGAGCGTTTGTCGCATCGGAAAACACTTCGACAACTAGGACGCACAGAGCTCCGAGAACTCCTAGACCAGCTTTTGGCAATGACGAAGGCATGCTGGAGATGCTTTGTTCCGCATGAAATGTGTGGTGCTTTATACTGTGAACAGGGGCCTCCTTCTCCTGCAGACGGTGCGAAGCATAGGCGGAAAAAGACAGCTGTGCCCTCTGCTGTGTAGACTCCCACTTCGTCTGCCGGAAAGAACGTCTGAATAACAGTTCTTCACTAGATCTGCCGCGGGAACTCTATACAGGTGAATTGACTGGATGGAACACATCTATATCTAAACTGCAGACCGTTCGACAAGGTCCCCAGCAAAAACCGAGCACGCTCAACCTGTATCCGGAAAGCCATTCGAGCTCCCGTGACCCGCCTTTCTGTGGATCGGGGTAACGTGAAACTTCGCAAACGACGTTGCGCATATTATCACGAATATACAACTTTTCTTTTCTGCGTGTGCTGTCGTGCAGCACGCTGCAAATGCTGAGATCAGCAGGTCCCACGACTTTCTCGTAAGCATATACGTCCCAATAAGCATGTGTAAACAGGAAGGTGTATGTGTGTCCATCTGCATCCTCATAGGCCCGTATCTACGTTTGTGCGCGAACCGACTCATACGTACGTACTGCTCAACTAAGGCGTCATACCCATTCCAGTCGACCAGGAGAAATATAGGAAAACTTCTTTCTCACCGATGCCGTGACTTACGGAAGTGGAGCTGAACCTAAACAATTGGTTTTTCGTGAAAGGGTATGAGAACAAGTTGGGAGCCATCGTGGAAGCAGTTACTCAGAACGAAATGCATAAATAGTACTTTGGTGATTCACCTGCTGAGGCGGCCCGAAGCGCGGAATGCGCACCGGTGACTTTCGCTGTCGGACTGCACAGGACAGTCGAGTTCGAACGCGAGTTGAGTGGTGACGGCAATTTATCTTATTAAGAGCAAGTTCGTCCAATAAAAGTACTATGTACCTATAATGGCATAAATATCACAAAGGAGCCAGTGAGACGCTAAGGAGATCTCTGGCAGGCAAGGGCGGCGCCCAAGTCTCTTGATGCGTTTTCTGACGAGAGCACTCCTCACCAATATCGTCACTCTTCAGACAACCGATCCAAAATGTTTCTTGGTGTATTTTCCCACAAGCGGATTCCTTATCACCGCAGTGTATCTTCAGAGACTCTAGCAGCATGATCTTTCACAATGCATCCTCCCGAGGCATCTGTCGTTGTTACGTATCTCCTCCAGCCTACTTGACTTTGCGCAAGCACGTTGCACCTTTACTATGCTCCGAAGCTGTAGCTCTATGCGAATACTATGACTGCAGAACCTCCTTTAGGAACAAAGATATAGAGCCTTAGTGAAAGGGCAGGATTCCAGCAGGCAATAAAGCGGACACGTTGCTTTAAAATCTTCCGTCTTTGACCAAGTAATTTCATCTTTCAGAAGAGCGCGATTCACCACTTAAGGACAGGTTGGAGTTATGGAGTTTCAACAGTACACCTAATGTTAGAGTGGTGCAGCTCAGCATCTGAGAAGACGGTGTGATCGTGCGGTCTCGGCAGGACCGACAGGAGAATTGTGCTATGCAGTAGTACAGATAACGCTGTAGGTACAGTTAGCGACGCAGTGTAGCAATATCAGTACTAATAGAGTCCTGCGAGCTTAGCACTGAGCCAGCTGCTGCATTACGCTGGTACTGCAAAAGAGGTTCGCGGACAGGCACGCACTTGAATCCGTCCAAAATACTTCAAAGCATCCGCCCTCCGTGACAATGTGCAATCTTTAGAGGTAAAGTAGAAAATCAATTTAAGGACCTCATAATCTTGTTTTCCTTAACACTTCTGTGTCGGGCTGATGTGCGCATGAGACTAGCGCTGTGCTGATACTTCGAATGAAGACCAGCCCTCCCGCTACGAAGCAATCAAAACCAGTTTATCGTTGTATGAACCTCCGTTCCACAAGTACAATAGGCGCAGAGTATTTTGATCAGTCAGACTGTCTTTCGCGCGTAAACTGTTGCCGTCGGTCATGTTGGCAGACCTCGTTCTGTGTCAGTGGCGTGTCACCGCATGCGAACGCACAAGTGTAGCACGGAAAGAATTTGTATGAGAATGGTAACATAAAGAGCTGCACTCGCAGCGTAGAACACTCCGGTAAGCGTGGCGTGAAGACGCTGTGACGGACTGGGCAGCCTGATTTGTATCCATTCGTCAAATTACAGCACAGTGCAGCGCTTTACCATTCGTCAAATTAGACCATAGTGCAACGCTTTACCACCTTTTGCATCAGTCAAACCAACACAAATCGCGTGGTGTCACCCGCGTTTCAAATTAACACCGATGAAATTGGGCCTTTCGTAGTGTTTTATCAGAGTTATAAATGTGCGTCTGTCACACTTCAGCGTTTGGCTGTGTGCCAAAAGTGGAAAGAACTGTTCTTGGCGAAGCATGTACAGCCAAGTTCGCTGTGCAGCACTGAAAGATCGCTAGCGCGCCCAACACACGGAGGGCATGTTTTCGCAAACTTTAATCGTACTACAGCATGACCTCTCAGTGCCGTATACTCCTTACGCTATTCTAGACAGTGTCAACGCAACATTCCGCCGGAAAGGAGAAGAAAATAGGAATCCACTCGTGTACTACTTTTTTGCCGGGGTGAGGGCACACGGTCACATTCACACAGTCAGCCGTGTCACTGAGAGATATGCACATATCCATACAAATGAAAACATGTGTGCAGTCGTGTAACCTGTGTGCCCAACAGGTTCCTCTATGCGCTTTATTTGTGAAGGAAGGTGCACAAAAGTTGGGTATATGCGTACACACCAAAAACTCCAGCAGTACGATCTGCAGAGTGCAGTCTGCTCGCGTATCCCCGTATCTCGGTGTGCTGCACGGCAATGCTCACAACCACTTCTCCCCCAATATGCAAATCTACAGTCCTCATCCGGGAAAAACGATGCCCGTAATATAGCCCCTTATATGCCCTGGCGTACACAAACACATCTACAAGTACATATGTGTACTTCTACAGATGTACGAAGAGTGCAGACCTCTGCTTTACCAGTACAAGCGCACATACGACTTGTAACAACGCCCCTACCTGGGCACGTACGTGCAGACATCCGTGCGTGGGGCCTACACGCGGCACTCACAAAGGTGAGTTACTCACAAGCCACTGCGCAAGGCATACACGAATTCTACCTCCGGCGGTGCTCCCCCTGTTTTCTGCTTGGACGACTCTCAGAGTCGCTGTAATGGTGTAATGCCCAACAAGTGAAAGCATATTTGCAAAGTTCTTCGAGTGCATTCACTCAGCAGCAGCCGACTATTCTGCTGGGGGACTCCCAGTACTTTACACGTTTGGTAGAACTCCGTAAACGCTCCAGCCACCTTGTACATGTATTCCGCCAGCCTGATCGGAAAACACAAACGGCGTGTTCACATCAGCCGCATACAGCAAACATCAGCGACGTACGCATATACACAGAAAGTGTGAAAGGCAGAACTACGCACACATAAACAGAACTAATGCGCGCACATATACACAGATACATATATCCATGTGTACCTGTATGAGAGAAACAGATTTCAAAAACTACTCTCGGACAGCTAATCTGCCAACCGCCACACGCGCAAACACCCCCGTTATGTATGACGTCTCGGGTGGACGTCGAAGACCGCGCCATCACTGTCGCCCTACCTTGACCCACGACCTCATTCGCCCGGTAAAACATAAATAGACATCCACGGGTCTGCTCTGACTCACGCTTGACACGCAGGCGTGCGTCTACTTTTTATACGCGTGGACGTGGAGTTTACTACGTGTACTTCACCCAACACCCAACACCATTTTCATGCACGTTACCTGACTTCTGACGCCTGTACGGATCTTCAGAGAACTTCTGCTGCATGCGTGCATGTGCCGTAGTCTAGAAACCTTTGCTGTCTCTAATCAACCGGCGTTGAGAACGCCGGGGGGCGAGCCCCTACTGGCCCCAAACACGGAGAATGTGACGCCTGACAACTTCACGCCATTGATACAATCGCTAAGAGCCTCGTGCACACACGTGGATAAGTCGTCTGTACGTATATCTGCGTTTATAGCTGTACAATAAGGGAGACAACAGATGCATACATACCGCTACACTTCTTGAAAGCCTCCTTACGTAGGCATGCGTGTGTGTTTGCACGACAACGAACACGTCAGTACCTTATCAGTGTCACGTCTTATGACGTGTTGAAGCGACCTGAAGAGCACGCCTTCGGGTGTAACGCCCGAATGAAGTTCAAACAAATAAACTCTTTTCCTTGAAAAACAAGGTGATAGTGTGGGTGCCTCTCATTAGCGCCTGATCCGGTCGGTGACACATATCCTCACGAGGACAACTGGCAACGTGGACACACGTTCGCAATACATACCCACAAAGTTGAAGAATATATGTATATGCTACTCGCACGCCTACCTACTACATGTACGTACACACAAATATAGAGAGGGATACATGTGCGAGCACATACCCACATATTTATATATTTGTACATAATAGCAGACATATGCACACATACGGAGACGAATATACAAGTACGTAGGAGTATGCAAATGTACACCAAGAAACGCATACACCTGGCGATGGGCAGGAGGCAGCTGCGCACAACGTTCGAGGTGAAAACGCACCTGTGGACGTGCAGATCCTCGAGGATGGCAGATACGACATCGGGAAACTGCGCGAGCAGCAAAGCCAGCTTCCTCTCTCCTGGCTCTACCAGTTGAAGCTCTCCTGCAGACAGAAACAAATAGCGTCTCGCACAAAGTGTCTTTATCACGAACGTACACACGCTGGCGGGCCCACATGCTAATAACGTAAAAATACATACTTCTGTGTGTAGCTCTCTCGCTACACATTCAGACATGTATATCTGTCTCCCTGTCTCGCCCTGTGTGTGTGCGCCTCTCCTCCCTCTGTCTTTCTTCACACAGAGATACTCATGTCAATGCATACGCGCATATGCAGGTGAAAAAAACTTTGCAGAGAAGCACACACATACACTGCGGTACGTGCCACTTCAAATCGTACACACCTGCGACTGTCCGTACACGCGTGTTCGAATACATGCATACAAGTCTGCAGAGCTATACACATACATGAACATATACATATGAATATACGTGCGTACACGCGTACATTCAGGTAAATCCCATTTACATGGCTAGGCACACACCCATACGCATGTACGTACATACACACACATGCACACACACACATATATATATATATATATATATATATATATATACATATACATACAGGTAAGTCGGACAAGCATGGTCCCCGCCCCTCAGGTATAGTAATTCACGCGCGGAGACTTCTAAGACACACACGACCCAGGGATTGAGAGTCACCGCTGCACACACCCACACACATACATACACACACCCACACATACACACAACGCTACAACATAGACGCAGGGAAGTCCACGGGGGGGCGGGGCGCCTTCAGATGGCTCCATCCTTCCTCTGTCCAGGTAACTGTCCGCCTTCGGCTGCAGCGTCAGTCCCTTAGCTGGTGCTCCTGCTGCTGCAGTACGGCGAAGTGTTCTTGTGAGAGAAGGCCGACAAGAATAAACGCTTACTGGGATCCAGCAGCGCGGGGTCGATCCCTGCCTTCCTAAAAATGGCGCATATCCGCGCATAGGCGTAGAGCATGTACACCGCCGTGTTTCCTGCAGACACACACGCAGCGACAGCAGCCGAAAGAAGCGCCACGTCATACGCGTCCGTCGGGGAGCGGGACGCAAGGACAACAACACCCCCTTGCCGCTTAGAAGTGCAAAAAAAAGCTGATCTCCTTGAAACCGAGAAATACGACCCGTGCGTGTGCCGCAGAACAAAGCGACGAGACGAAAGGTACACAAACACAGACACACAGACACATATGTTAGGAAGTCATGAGCTGTAGGAAAAACTACCTCAGACCAGACACTACACATATACGAAGAGTTCGGAAGCTGGGCAACAGGCGCGTGGAAGTCTGACAGATCACGTTCGCCGGAAAGGAGCGGCGTCTCCTAGCTAGGACCTACGCCAGTGCCTTCAACACACACAAGAAGTATGTTAAAAAAGACCGTGTGCTCCTCCTGTACGGGTCCTTCTTCTGGTCACTGCGCGTCTGCCCGCGTTTCATTCTTTCTCTCTCGAACAGCGAAAGGCGATCACGAAGAGAGCGCGGACAACACGGAGGAAAAGTGTACACCACGACGCGGCAACTCTTGGCGAAATACACTGTCATGCGGGCAAATCCTTGGAAAAGACTGCGGAACGAGGAACTCCTCCCTGCGGAAGACATGTACGTCCTGCGTAGCGAGCAAGTAGTTACAGCCAGTCAAAGGGCAAACCTGCAGCCGACTGCTACTCGTACACACCTCCTCTATTATATACACGAAGACGTACGCTATCAGACACACGTACGCAGACGTAGACACACATACCAACAACACAACTCTACGCCAAGAGAAAGCAAGGTGCAGGGGAAGGCCACAAGCGTCAGGACCGGCAGAGTCGCCGTTACGGGACCGCGACGGCCAGACGCTATGCACGACAGCAGCTGATTTACCACCCCGTCTAGCGTACAGCCAATTCTCGGTGATGTCGGCGGTCGGTCGGCATTTGTTGCCAACTCACGTAGACTCTACGGCGGAGCAGGTTGCTGCTGGGAACGACCGGGCGGATCTTTACAGCGTGTGAGAGCAGCGCAAAAAGTACGGAGACAGGCTCATAATTGCCGTCAGGCACTGCAAAAAGAGTGGTCCGGCGGCCTCCGTTCTCCACGGCAGACATTCTTCCGGTGCAACTAACCCCGTCCGACATCCGTCGACGACGGAACACCACCAAACTGTCTCGATACGGATATTTTTTTATACATACATACTATTCCTGATGTATACACGTATATAATACATATAAGTGTATGTACACACAGTCAAGCAATATTCAATCACGCACACATATACCACAAGGAGATATATACATGCACGTATATATATATATGGATACATATATTATCCATATATATATATGTATATATCTACATAGATACAGATATATATATACATATGTACATATATATAGATGTAGATATATATGTGCATATTCTCACATAATATAAGAGAACGCAGTGTGTCACAGGATACCGTGCGACGACGCGGTCGCGTATGCGGATGGAAGATCTGCCTGCTACAAACATCTCACCAGCACCACAAGTCAACGGGCTGCGCACATTCCAAGGACAGAGAAGCTTGGCAAAGGACATTGTACTATTGACTTCTACTTGCTTCCTTTCATTAAAAGGTAAGCCAGCGCGGCTCCGCCTGCACCATTCAGGAGCAACAGTGGTAGAGATGCTTCTTCGCGTGCAAAGAAGTCGCGAAGCATCACCTACAACAAGAGCCGCACACGAGCCACAACGCACCAGCGTCTCGTCTCGTTGCCAGTGCTCCTGCTGCTACTGCTGCTGGAGAGGGAGGTTTACCGAAGCTAAGCTTGATTAATTGATGCTGCGGGGGCTGCCATATATATATCGCGCTCGCGTCACGCAATCGCAGAAGCAGCAGCAGCAGCAAGGCAGCAGCAAGACCAGTCGAAAATCAAGGAGGCGCAGCAGTCATCGCGACGCCACGCCGCACCCACCGCAGCACACCGTGCGCACGCCCACATAGCGGCAACACGTGCAGGTCCCCGCTCCCCCTCTTTTCCCCGCCACAACAGCGTCGGCAGCGTTTCTGCTTCTCTCTCCCGTCCATATCAACAACAGCACCAGCAGTGTCGCAGACACACATTTTTGATCCCGTCTTCTTTTTTTCTGTACCTTTGGGATCGAGCATGCGGTCGAAGGAGAACTTGTAGTCGGTGTGTCTGTTTTGCTTTAAATCGAAGTATTTAACGGCAGAGTAGCCGATCGCCTCTGCTGCTTGTTTCATCTGCTCAGTCGCTTCTCCTTCCACAGCAGCTGCGGCCTCTGTATTCACCCACCAGCAAAACCACTCCGCCAGCATACAATACAGAAGCAGCGCGTCGTACGAGACGAGGACGTGGAAAACACATCCGTCGGCTTCCACGCCCGTTTTTACCAGAATTCATTGCTAAGAATAAACATGTGCTGGGTCGCGCGTATACGCAGTCCTCTATCTCTTGACCTATATACATGTATATATATATATATATATCTTCATATACACATATCCATAGATATATATATATATATACACAGTAGATGTACCCCCTCGGTACGCAGAGGCACACACAGGTACGTGCAGCACGTACAAACACATCTACATAGATATATACATCTATAAGCAGCGTATCTGTACACATATACATACACATACGCTGACACATATTTACACGTATATGCGTCCTTCCTCTTCTATCTTCTCCCAAGTATTTACGTCTCTACTTACACGCGTATACGACTTCCTTCGTATACACACAAACATATATATACGCAGTCACTGCTACCTGCCGCTAATCTCTCTCCATCTCTGCGGCCTTCTGCCCACAGGCCTCTAGTCACACATATCTATATGCCCAGATACACACAGACGCACGAAGGTTATCGATGGAGGAGTGCGGCACGGGCAGGAGCTGTGCGGCCTGCCTCGCCCAGAGAGTTACTCGCAGCCGTTAGCAAACGGGAAACTCTCGCACGGCGCCCGTCTTCTTCCCCCTTCTGCGAAGAAGAGAATTGCACCAGCAGCAGCGACAGCAGTGAAAGTCCTCGGGTAGTTGTCGTGAAGACAACACAGCGGCTACAGCACGAGGAAAGTAGTGGACGGGTGCTGCCGTATAAAGAGTGTCTACCAGCAGTCACAAGAACAACGGCAATAATGCCGACAGGCAGGGAGTTCAGAACGGCTTACCAGTAACACCGTTCGCAACGCACACATCAGGCAGTTGCTTCGTCTTCTGGTGCTGCTGCCCTTCTTCCCCATCTTCGCGTTTGATGCTTTCCCTTGGCTCCCCCCCCCGCTCGCCACACGGCGCAGCTGCTGGCGCCTTCGTTGCTGCAGCAGCTGCGGCAGCGCTCTGCTCTGCGCCCGCGTCTCCGCCAACAGCAGCAGGAGTCGCAGCAGCAGCAGCAGCTTCCTTGACCCCTTCCGCGGCCTCCGTCCTGCCTCGTTGTTTCTGGCTTTTTTTGCTGCTGCCGCTGCTGCCCTTCCCTCGTGTGCTGTGTCTGCTGCGTCCGCCGACCTCTCGGCTGCTCCTTGTGCTTTTCCCTCTTCAGCAGCAGCGGCGGCGGCCTCCTCGGCCTTGCGCCGCAGCAGCTCCTTCAACGCCCGCGCCGTGGCTTCGTCGAGCAAATCTACCAGCTTCACAGTCTCGCCGCTGCGCGTCTTGAAGCGCTTGCCATCCTGGCCCTGTACCACGCCGAAGCCGACGTGGTCGACTCTTGTGCGGGAGGGGTCGTGCCAGCCTGCTGCTGCTGCAGCAGCAAAAATTTTCATGAAGTGGTCTTCCTGGCCAAGGTCAGTTATATATATCACCCAGTCCCCCTGGCGCGTCACCAGTCTGACACGCAGAAACAAAAAAAACACAAGAGCAGCAGAAAGTCGGGCCTCACCACCCAACACCAGCAGCAGCAGACCCCACGTGGCGAGAGGCCCTTTCCTGCGGCAGCAGCAGCGGAAAACGACCGGGACGCGCGCGGGCGGGAGAAACACACGCGGGCTGCAGCGGCAGAGGAGCGTCACCGCAGAAAGACGCAACGGCAGCAGCAGGAGTAGCAGCTGAAAGTGCCGGCAAACAGACAGCAACAGCTAAAAAACCCACGAGAGCCGTACGAGGCAAAGGAGAGAGAAGCCACAACAAAGGTAAAGAGGGAAAAGAACACCACGGATAGTCAGGAGAGCTGCTGTCCTTCCGCGCGTCCCAGTCGCAGACCCACGTGCAGCCTGCAAGCCCACACGCAGGGCGCCATGTTATCCGCACAGAGATATACGAACGACTGCACAGGACGTTAGCGGGCCACCTTGGCGGCCTCCTTGTGGAGCAAAGCACCAGCAGCAGCAGAAGATAACGAACGGCTCTAAATTCGCCAAGAGATGTCGCGACGGACTCACGGGCGCGGGGCAGTAGAAAAGAAAGTTGGAAGGAAGAGAAGAGGGGGACCGCAGCAAAGCCCTGCCTCGTCGGGAAGTAAAAAACAAATTGAGAAACCTGTTTGCGACTATATATGCCAAGCAGACACAAAGCAGGAAAGTGGGAAGCAATCTAGACGCCAATACATATATATATATACATATGTAAGCACACACGCGTGTATATGTGTCTACATCCCTATGTGGAGTATCTGTATATACGTGTATGCCTACCGACGCATATAAATACATGTAACTACAACAGATGCACATGTGTGCGTATACCCATACACGTGTGCATATACACCGATACATCTGTCTAGCTATATATCCGTGTATACGTATATATATATGTACACGTATGCGCGTATATTTGCATACATATCTTTATCTAAGTACTTATGTACATAAATACATATATATATATATATTATATATATACACACACACGTATGCAATATGTATATATATAGATATACATCTACGTGTAAATATATGCATATATATATATGTGTACGTATACATATATATATACACATATATGTGTACGTATGTGCAGATCCAGTTTGCGGGATTTGGTAGAGACGTAGGTGCCCTTTCTGACGTCGAGCCACGGGGCGATACAAAACGGCGGAAAAAAAGCTGCGCGGGCGGGAGTGTCGGAAAAAGAGAGAGACGGGGAATCGCTCCAGCACTGCACGTGGGTCACCGGAATGTACTCCCGTGTAGATACACACACATGTACATATACACGCACACCTGCGTACATACGTCTAAATGAATACACGTAAATAAATACGTATATATATATGTATGTAAAGTTAACTCTTGTTGGTGTACAACAACCATAAAGAAATGGCCGAGAAATGTGTCAGTATAACGGCACTAGATTAGATCTTGCGCGTCTTCCGTTAAGTAGCAGTCTCATCAATCCCAAATCCGCGAAGATTGCATCAGCATTGCCGTCGCTGTACGACGTATGTATTTATATCGGGACGCGTGTACACATAAATACATATATATATATATATATCATAAATACAGCAAACACATATAAACAGACACGTATATATATATATATATATACTCAGTATAGCAGACACATACAAGCAGACACGTGTATTTATATATGTATACACTCAGTACGGGAGACGCGTATAGTTAAACACGTATTTAATGTATATATATACTAAATACGTGATCCGCAAAGTGGCTCATTATTGGCCTGGCTCTATTACATATTTGCCTACGGGGACGCGTATATATACACATATATCTATACACATATATATATATATATGTATTATTAGTACATACAAACAGACACGTCGACACAGACATATACATATATATGTATACTTTGCATATCAGGTAGACATGTAGAAGGACCAGGGTACATACGTGTGTATATATCAACGTATATATACAAACATATATATATACACATGTACGTATATATATACATGTATATACACACAAGTACGTATATATACATATATATATATATGCCTCTGGCGGTGTAGATACACCGAAGAGGCTGCAGTTGGAGGACAAGAGGCTGTCAACGAGCGAGGAGAGGCAGATGCAGCAGAGACTACAAGGAGGACAAGGAAAGTGTCCGCGCGAAGAAGAGCAGCATTTGCGGCAAAGACGAAAAATGGAGAACGGCAGTTACCTGTCACGGATGGCTGCCATGTCCGTCGTATCGTAGCCGTAGCCCCCATCGCTCTTCACCAGCAGCAGCGGGACGTCGCCTGCAGAGGTGAAGACGCACTTTGCTCCGTCTGACTCTGTTACCATGCTGCACCACACAAAAAGAAACAGAAAAAAAGAGCGCGCAGTACATATGTGGAAATCCAACCTCACGAGAAGACGCGCGCAGCAGCGGCAGCAGAAGTGGACGAAGAGGACGAGGAGTATGCGCTCGCAGCAGCACACACACGCGTGAGCGAACAGCAGCACGGCACACCGCGAGCAGCATGGCACCACTAGCTGCCGAGAACAACGTAGTCGCAGAGGTCGACGACGGCGAGCACCAGCGGCAGCAGTGAGCAGAAGAAAATCCTGCCGCGCCCATCTCATAGAGAGAGAAGACAGGACCAGGGACTGCAGCAGCGGCAGCGACGCAGCAACAACAGCAGCGACGCAGCAGCACCAGCAGCAGCACCAGCGACGCGGCGGCAGCGAGGCACACTCGGGATGGCAGCATCAGCAGCAGCGGCAACAGCGCAGCGCCTCCTGCTTCACGCGCGGCGGAGAGGAATTCTTCGTTTCTGTGACTTCGACCACGCACTTGTCATGCAGTAGGTGTCAAGCAGAACGGCCGGCAGCACCACCTCTCGCTGACAAAAAAGCCGTGGACGAAGGGCAGCAACAGTAAGAGTCCGATTCATCACACGTGCGACACACGTCCGAACAGCAGCAGCAGCTGCGCAGCCCACGTGCAAACAGGCGCAGACCTGATGCAGCAGCGGCAGCAGAAAACCTTCCTGTGAGACTGGTGGCTTAAACGCTGCAGCACCAAGGATGCGCGGCCCACACCCGGCAGCTGCCGCAGCAGCAACAATGCACTCTACACCTCCCACGCGTCGCAGCAGCAGCTGACAAAATACAGGCACGAGAGAAGACGGCGTGCAGCAGCGAGCTGCCGAGCACTGCACACGCCTGTCCCTCGCACGCACAACACGCCCCTGCATGTGGGATGTACGCTCCACGCATGTAGTAGTATCTACGCAGACAGACACATATATACACGCACATATATGGGAGTGCACGCACTGCGCACGCGGTAGCAGCAACGCAGCCACATACATATACGTATACGCATACATGGGACTGCACCGCCGACGCACGCAATACCCACGCAGACACACACATATTTATATATGGGAGTGCATGAGCTACACATGCAGCATCCACGCAGAGTCCTCGTCATATACATACGCATGTACGCATGTGTGTAAGTGGAAATGCGTGCACTACGCATGCAGTCTCCACGCAGACACATACATATAAATATGTGTGGACCGGGCTGCCCCACCAGGTTGGCGAACGTGAACTCCTCCCACGTCCACTACCACGCTGGCATCTCTGTGGACCTGCGGCAGGAGACCTGCGTACAAATCTACGACTATCTACACACGTGCTTTTCCGTTTCTCTTCATCTGTCGACACACGTAAGCCAGCAAGTAGGTACGCCGATCCCGACGCAGGGAAGTGAGCCTATCTGCCCACGCATTGCTGTGTATCACAGTGCATGTCCAGACGCGTCTACACACTTGCGTGGACACACGTACGTCTACGTGTCTACCAGTTGATAGAGACATGTCTACATACTTGCGTCTACATATGTACGTCTACACATTACCGAGATACACGTGCATTACCCATGTCCACATAAGTACATCTACAGACGTACGTCTAGGTATCTACCTACTGATACAAACATGTATTGTCCATGTGTACACACTTACCTCTCTACATATGTACGTTAACGTCTCTATACCGGTATACACACACATGTATTACCCACCTCTAAATGCTTGCATCTATATATGGACGTCTTCGTATCTACCAATTGATACACACCTGTCTTACCCATGTCTACCTACTTACACCCACATACGTACGTCTACGTATAGACCGGTACACAGATGTGTTATCCATCTCTACACACTTATTACGTCTATATACGTACGTCTACGTATGTCCCTATTGATACACACATGTCCACACATTTACACCTACGCGTACGTCTCCGTACCTACCTATTGATACATGTCCACATGTGCGTCTACGTATCTACCTATTGATACGCACGTGTCTACATATTTACATCTATACGTCTACGTGTCTACGTGTCTGCCTATTGATACAGACATGTACTTGTAGGAGTCGCCACACGCAGAGGACGAACGAGTGCTGTCGCACCGCTCCCCGTGGACCCAAGAGAACGCAGCGTCCACGTCTGTCGCGTCTCGTCTCCGCACCATATACCACGCGCCAGAGCCCCTTTTACCACGTGCGCTGTCTACTTTCTCTTCCCGACTCTTGAAGGTGACCTCTGCACGCATGCGGGCGAGCGTGCGCGGAGCACGAAGCAACCGCATGCAGTGGCATGCGCCCGCCTCTACGGGACACGGTGGCCTGTGAAAGCATGCGGCGACATTTACGCGCATTGCTTTCTTCTTTTGTTTCTCTCCACACATCTCCTCCGCTGAGGATACGCGTACATTCACTTGACAGCAGCAGCGATATACGTACTTTCTTTGTCCTTCTGTCCCCACAAATCTCTTCGGCCAAGGACAGCAGCGGGGATACATACAAACTTTTCTGGCTCTTCTGCTCTCTACACAGATCGCCTCGGCTAAGGACAGCAGCAGCGATACGTTCGTGCTTTTCTTACTCTTCTACTTCTTCCTCTTCTACTTCTTACTCTCCTACTCTCTCCACAAATCTCCTCGGACGGAAATAACTGCATTTGCTGGACAGTAGCTGACACACAGTCCTCTCTCTACGCAGAAGCAGGAAGCTACTGCACCGCCCGGCGAGGGTGGCAGAAAACAGTCTCTGCGGCGCGCCGCAGACGTCTGCCCACGACGTGACGAAGAGAGCTGCTAAGGAGTGCATGCAACAAGGCTAGCGCATGCATGCATGTGCACACGAGAGGCACTGCTGCATGCGTGTCTGTCGTACCCTTTCTCGGTCAGCTCCCGGACAACCGACGGGATGACGTCGTTGTACGTGCTTTCTCCTCTTTCTTCAAGACTCACTCCCAGGCGCTGGTAAACTTTGTCAAACTCCTTCCTGCTGATCTCGCATATAAGTCGCCACGAGTCCAACGCCGCTGCATCTCCGCCTGCATGCAGCAGCAGCCCCCGCGCAGTGGGACGCCCACCAGACAAATCGGCAGTAGAAGACGAAAACGAGTCGTTCCGCAACGCCACACACAGAGAGCGACTGGGCGCCGACTGCACCAACGACGGCGCGAAGACCCGCAGCCGCAACAGCAGCCACGGGTCAACGCGGGGCAGCAGCAGCAGCAGCAGCAGCAGGAAAACTGATGCAGGAGCAGCAGCTGGACACTAGATGGTACCAACGGCAGGACAGTATACACAACAGTAGCAGGAGGACAATATACACACCAGGAGCACGCCAACATATACAGGAGCGGCAGCAACAGGGTAATAGAGGTAGCAGCAGAAGGACGACGCATGGAGAAGGAGAAGAAGTACCAGCAGCAGGAGGCAAGGATATGCAAGTTCAGCCGCAGAGCGGCGTAGCAGCGGTTGCAGAGCCTAGTAGACGACTTCTGCAGGGACCCGTGTTAAATGACTTGAGTTTCACACAGAGAGGGAGACAGTGAGAGACACCCGTCTATTTAGCCGCGGCAAATTTCCATCGAGGTCAAACCCGACCACTTGTCCACACGCGTCCACAAACTTCCTCCTCAACCAAGGCACTAACTTGCGCACAGCGCCTCTCCGCAGAGAACAGCTCGCATACATATGTACCTGACTTTTACCTTTACGCATATGTATATATATATACACGATTATACATATGTGTATGTGGCTATATACATACATATATACGTCGCCACTCGTAGACGCAGAAGACATGTCAACGTGTACGCCCACGTGTCGCATCTGCCACGAAGGTGGACAGAAACCGTTGCTGATGATCCGCGCGGTGAGCCGGTCTCCTGGTACGTGGAACGTTCCTCACAGCAGGGTGTGTTTCTCGGATAACTGTCGAGAGAAGAAAGGTAGGCCTCGGAGGCAGACTTGTGGAAAAAAACGGAAAGTTGCAACTGCAAGACAGGCGCTACTACTACAAGTGTCACTGCAACGACGTGAGGCGTTTTCTGCAACGCATGCAGATACGAGCCGAAAGGCATGCACAGGCCGCCCGGTCGGAGGACGGCCGTTCGTCGCGACGTGGCTCGGTCTTCGCTCTTCGATATATGAATAAACGAAGCTAGGACGCACCTTGGAGCTTAACAACCATATCTCTGCTGCGGCGCTTAAAATTTTCGTCAGCGTCGAACATTGCCTTCGCTTGTTTGTAGAAAGCGTTGAGGTCACTGATGTCCGGCATGCTGTCCTTGTAGTTGGGGAACTCCTGAACGCATGCGGACGCGACTCGCAAAAACACGCGCACGCTTCGACTCGCGGGGTGTACGTACACCGTGCAAGGTGTACGCACATCGCGCGCGGTGTATATACACCGCATGGAGTGTATGTACATCTCACACACGGCCTCCTCGCACGTCCACTCGTGCACGCACACCTCTTTTTTTGATGAGCGTCTCTGTGCCCCCCACACACCTGGTGCACTGGCGTCACGCCCGCGCTGCAGACGGACCACCGCCGTCCCCCTACGCCTGCTGCGCTTCTCTCGTTCATTAACGAACCCCGCGCAAAGCAGAGGCAGCTACGTACATCCACCCACCCTAGGCACAGAGACACAACGCATGAGGACACTTGCAAGCCCAGCATGCCCGTACCCGTACATGAGACGCATGGAAAAACAAACAGCTACAGATATAACATCCCTGTACACGGACGCACACTCCTTAACCCAATTCCACAGAAACAGACATACACCTATAGCGACAGGTATAGAAATAAGAGTGTGAACAGAGAGAGAGTTGTCCATCAGTTTGCTCGTTACGGCACTCCTACAGACCACACAAACGAAGAACACACAAAATATGCGCGTCCGCTCCCTCGTTGACACCGGTGTTCATTGAACTGCCCATCCGCATATACATATACATATATAGGTGTCCTGACTCACTATCGTTTGTTCGAAATTACACGAAGTACCAACGAAACAAGACCAAAGACGCTGAAAAGAATTCACCGACACACAGGCACAGACACAATGAGACCTGCAAAGCGTCGAAGACTGGGGGGAAGTCGCTAGGGATGAGGAGATGTACATACACACAAGCGCACGCCCACACACCCACACCGACACACCCGCACACGCCGAACCTCACACACACATTTACATGTATATGTATAGATAGACGTCCGTATTTTCACAGCAACATTGCTCCTTTTGTACGTGTCGATCCAGATGTAGGTGATGACGAAGATCCGGTTAGAAACAGCAGGAGAGAAGAGGTTAAAGCATGGACTGCGTCTAGACGCGTGCCCCGCAGCAGCTCGTCGTCAGCGAAAAAGCCTACCGTGTGCAGGTACTCGATCAGCATTCCGAACTGCGTTCCCCAGTCCCCGACGTGATTGACGCGCTCGACGGCGTGCCCGCGGAACTCCAAGATTCGACCTTGGCGACGCACACAGACACAGGGCAGCAGCAGCCGCAGCAGCAAAAAAACGTTCAAAATCCACGTCGAGCTGCACCCAAAGAAAAATTCACCGATCAACAGCGCAGTCGCGGAAGCAGCCGCCGCGGAAGCACCGGAGCCCGCAGCTAGCGAGCACCCGCAAGAACGGTCCCACAGGCAGCAGGAAGACTACCAGCAGCTGCGCGCAGTCGTACAACGCAAGCGGCAGCAGCGTAGCTAACGCGGTAGCAGCAGCACCGCTGACGCGGCAGCAACAGCCCGGCTGAGGCGCAGCAGTACCAGCAGTGACAGCGGGGAGCAGCCGCAGCAGTGGGAGTAGCGGCAGCAGTGACAGCCGGGAGCAGCCGCAGCAGTGACGGCCGTCGTTGGACAGGCAGAGGAGAACGACAGCAGGAGATGCAGACACTGTCTCTACACAGCGCTCAGCAGCGTCGGGAAAGTGACAAGGCCGCAGCAAGAGAGCCCAGGAAGACCGTGGGACGGCGTGGCGGTCGCAAGAACTCAAGTGCTGCTGCCGCAAGGAAACGGAAGGCAAAAGCAGCTGTGCAGCTGCGTCATACAGCTGACATACACGAGAGCCGCGCCAGCACCAAGAAAGACGCAAGTGCTCCTAGCAGAAAAGAAGGTGCGGTGGCAGTAAGTGTTGACGAACGGCGCCGGGCGCGAAAGTGTGTCTCCCTCGCCCAAGGGAAATTGAAGAGCAGCTGCAGGTGCAGCAGCAGGAAGCGGTGACGCGCAACAGCAGTTCTACGGTGAACAGCAGCAACACTTCTTCAGCAACCGCGGCAACAGCGAGGCAGCGCAGCCACTGCGCGGCTGAAAACAGAACAAAGGAAGAGGGGAGCATCCGCAAAGCTCCACCTCATCATCACCAGCTGCAGCAGCAGCACGGGCGGGGGGGGGAAGCAACAGAAGCGCAGCAGTGGGGACAGCAGCACCGGTAGCGACAGGTAAAGCAACTGCAAGAGCAGCCTCAGGAGAGGCAGGAGAAGTCACGTCTACAGCAGCAGCAGCAGTGCAGAAGCAGTCGCCCTATGCGCTTACATATTGACTCGCCGATGATCGTCGATCGAAGGTGCCCCACGTGCATTTCCTTGGCGACGTTGGGCGAGGAAAAGTCCACAATAACTTTGCGTCTGTCGCAGCAAAAAAGCAGCAACGACAGCAAAAGAGCAGTGCCGTGCAGTAGCCGTGGCAATGCCACAACAACAGCCGCGCACCGCCTAACCACCACCACCACCACCATCACGGCGTATACATACGTATATATACATACATATACATATATATCTGTGTATATATATATATATATATCCGGCGCTTGGCACACGTGTCTCCCCACAAAAATGACTAGACAGATACACGTGTGGCGCGGATGTATGCAAACACTACACGCACATCCTCGTATACACATATTCTCGTATACGCGTATATATATGTATATATGTATATATATATATACATACATGTACATATATATATATATGTATAGCCCGATAATTAAACCCATCGGCATTGACGAAGACGAGGGTACTTTGATATCAACCCCAAGTCACACACATATATACACGCATGTATAGAGACCCAAATCATATGCATGTACATATATGTAGACAGACTTATACAAACCCCGAATACCCTATTATGTGTACTTATACGTATATACACGTGTACAAACCCAAATAATATGCGTGAATATATACACATATATATGCGCGTATGCAAACCCAAATTATACATATATATATATATATACACATATATATATATGTACACATGTACGCATACACTAACCCAAATCATATGCATATATATATAAATATGTACATACACGTATACAAACCCGAATCATATATATATATATCTATGTAGACAACCCTTATCACATGCACATATATATATATATATCTTTGTGTGTATATACAAGTCCGAATGATATATATCTATATACGTTTCTACAGAGGGAGAGAGAGACATGAGATGCGTGGACGCCGACGTAAGGCCGCAGTATCACCGCTTCGCTGCCATGGCAGTCTGCAAGAGCAGCAGGGGCAACAGAGGAAGACTGACTTGTGCTCGTCCGGCAGAGGAGGCAGCAGCTGCTTCTGCTCGAGAAAGGCTACGAGGTCGGCCTGAAGCCAGCTCGCGGCAACATCGGCGGTAAGGAAGCCTGTACGACCATGCGACGGGCACAGAGTCCGAGAAGAGTGAGAGAAAAGCAGGGAAGAGAGAGAAGAGCAAGAACGCATGCGGAAGCATCACCGGCAGATGGGACGAATGACGCAGTCGCGCTGCTGCAGACAAAGAGACCGAATGGGCGAGATAGAGAGAGAGAGCGACCGCAGGTCTGGAGGTACTCGCAGAGGGACCCGCGGCGCATGCACAGAGAAAGGAAGCGGCGTGGGAGAAAAAGGGACTTCGAGCGGAGGGGCTGCCGCACAGACAGCAGCATGAAGGGACGCAGCTGCTAACTCGCGGCAGCAGCAGCAGCGGGACGACGAGAACGCCGCCGACAGTAGAAGAAAGAAGCCCGGAGAGGTTTAAAGCAGCACCAGCACCAGCCCAGCAGCAGGCGCAGGACGTGTGGACCGAGGCAGCAGCAGAAAACAGAGAGGACGTGACAGCGCAGAAGTGTCGAGGCAGCAGCAGCAACAGCACACACGCATCCCGCATGCCCGTGCAGCGACAGCGTTTGACGTAGGGGCGGCGAGGGCGCACGCAGAAGGCAGCAGAGCGACATAATAACCATCGGCAACTGCAGCGAAGGCAGCAGCGGAGGCTGATTTAAGAAAAGACTGCCCGAGCAGGTAGGAGGGAAAGCTCGACGCAGCAGCAGCAGCTGTCGCCCCACACAGCAGCAAAAACCGGGAGGAGCCACCGACAGCAGCAGCAGGAGCAGAACAAGAACCGACAGGGTGAGTTACACACGAAGGAATTCAACAAAAACGCAGAAGAGAGAAGCGGCACGAGGGGAGAAATATCTCGGAAGAGAGGAAAACGACCGTCACTGCACCAACAACGGCGCATGCAACTACGAACAGACGAACGGCTGCTGCACACGCTTCCGTATACCGGCGACTGCTTCTTTCTCTTTCTCTCCCTACTCATCTGCAGATATGGACGCACATATACGGAAGTGTCCACACGTACGTCACAAGCGGTTTTCATCAGTTTTGGTCCAAGCTCTCATAGTCGACACACGGCAGATGCACAGGCTTCCATACGCCGGGAATCTCTTCGTGTCTCTGCCTCTCTCCTTGTCTCTCCCTCCCTTCCTCTACCTACTCATCTGTGCACTTATACACATATTTGTAGACGTTCACGCACACGTCAGAAAATGCTCACATGCCCCCCTATATACACATATATATATGTATATCCACACATCCATATATATATATATATACATATATGAGCACAGACATATATTCGTGCATGTACATATATATATATATATGTTTGATAGAGCCTGACAGACGCGTCTACGGTGGAAGTTTATTTTGTGGAAGATATATATCCTGAGAGGAGTGATGACGGATTACCCGATTACTATCTTCCCACATTTTCCACATATATCCATATATATCCACACGCATAGACACATATATGTATATATATCATATTTGTGCATATTTATGATATCTACGGTCTGGACTTGACGAGTCGTGGAAAGTGGCCCGGGTCATTCCCCTCCGAGATTCTTTCTTTTACCCTCCCTCTAGAGATATATACATCTTTAAAATCGTCCTGCATATTTCTGTGTCTGTCTTCTCTCTCTCTACCGACAGAAGGTCGTGTGCGACTTCTGTGAAGACTTTCTCTTCGCGGTGACGCAGGCCACTCGAACTCCGAAGAACAAATACGCAGATCAATAAAGAAAACGTGCGGCAATAGTGATACGTTACCTCCTACGCAGACGCGTGTACACGTTGCCCCGTCTGCCTCTACATATCCGGCACCCACATACACATACGCACAGCCGTATTACACACGTAGACAACTTGCCTACGTGTATAATACGTGTGTAGTGCATGCACCTTCGCACTATACATACGGACGGAGAGTAGAAAGTCCCACGCAAGGCAGCGCATCAATATGTACACGGCGCGATGATCTGCAGGAGGAAACCTATCAGCAACGGGATTTCTTCTTAAAAAAACGGACCCTGAGGAGAGACCTGAACCGTGGAAAAAGGGGACGCCGGGTCCTTGCGTAGCTGCTCTGCAACGCGCTCCGCTGCTTCCTTCGCACTGTGCAGCCCGAGCGCCTTGCCCTCCTTCTTCCAGAGCGCAAGCGCACTGTTGCCTGCGAAGTCGCAGTCGTCCACAAGACGCGCAGCAGCAGCAACGGCAGCAGTAGAGGAACAGGCAGGCGGAAAAACGTTGTGTGCTTCCTCGGCGATAGCCGCAGTCAGCAGGGGGGACACGTATATGCAGGCACACAGGGACACAGAGATAAGAGACGTACACATCCCTACATGGATATTTATCTTATATGAGCCATGCCAGCAGCTCAAGTTGAATCACTAGCTACACGTCGACACACACACAAATACTGTAGAAAAAGGTCTCGCCTATCGCGTATACATACAACACTTATAAATATAGACGCATACATATTTATTGAAGCTGCACCATATAAGCCGCACTACTGGCTGACCTTCATTGCCTACATGTGCACATATACATACAAATGGATCCTCAAGTACGAATACACAGACTTGTACTTCTCTCTCTGTATATATATAGATATATGTATATCCAGGTATATTGTAGCCGCACTACCTGCTCAGATGTCACTGTCCACATATATACACGTACGCATGTACATACAGATATATATGTGTATTCACATCTACGTATCCATACACGTATAACAAGAAACGTGCATAAACCAGCACAGGCTCAGACAGCCTTGCTTACTATATAAAAATAAGCGTGCATGCACATATACGCATATATATATATGAATATATACGCGGCAATACAGCATCGCGTATAGGAACATCATCGCATATATGTACATATATGCACGCATACACATACGGGTGTGGTACAGCCGGTCAAGGCATCTCATCCTTGACGTACGTACACGTATCCACGCGGTTATTATATATATATACACGTATGTAGCTATATGTGCGCATGTCTCTCTCTCTATATATATATACATGTATATATATATATATAGCTCGTTGGCCAAGATATGTATTTATATATATGTGTGCAGAGTTGATGAAATGAAGAACTTCCTCCGGAGGCGCATGCAGAATATTGAATAAAGAAGTGTCGCACATGGGCGACGGGAAAACAATACACAGGACACATGTATATGGCTCCTCAACTACGGTGCACGTATATACGTATACATGTGTGGCTCAATGACTCACTAATCTCTCTCTCTCTCCACACACATGTATATAAACGCGGGGACAACGTCAAGAGATACAGATAGCTGGCTGAATAACGAAATCTACTACAGAGGCGCGTGCAAGGCACGTAGATGGCTGACCGAGTAGAGAAGAGTCCCACCGAGGCGCCGGCAAGTCGCCTATCTATCTACCTATCTATATAGAGCAAGTGTCTATCTGATATATAGATAGCTCATTGGCTAACGTGTGTACGTATATCTATCTATCCACCTGTGTATCTATCTCCATGTAGATCGGTGGCTAAAAGTCTCCCATACCAGCGCGTGCAACACATATATAATATGTATACATCGCGTCGGCTACGGTACGCATATACATATCTATGAATGCCTAAAAGCCGGCCACTGGCGCACACATGCACAGACTCGGGCTTTCGATTGTGTCGAGCCGCCGCGCAGGTTGTTAAGAAAAGGGAAGAAATTTGAGCGGTTAAGACGCGCACATACACACACACACACATGAAGAGAGGAAGAAAATACATGGAGAGACACACGAGGGGCGAGGAAGAGTGGGAGACAGCGGCAGTGTCAGCGCCCCACGAGGGGCACAGAGAGGTGGCCAGCTGTAACGACGCAGTCTGGTAGGCAGCTACACCAAGACAGACACAATCCACGTACACAGAGAGAGAAACACCGTGAAACGGAGAGAGTGGGACAGAGACGGAGAGCGAAGGAGAGGCACACCACAAATAAACAGAAAAGACGCGGGGAGACGGGGTGCGACAAAAAAAACAGAGAGACACAGCAAGAGAGAGAAACGCAGAGACGGGAAGAGAGAGAAAGGGAGAGGGAGAGAGAACGAAAGGAAGAGAGAGACAGAGGGAGAAGGGGAGGAACAGACGGGGAGAGAGGGGGAGAGCGAAGGGGACGAACAGAGGGGAGGGGAGAGAGACGGGGATTAACAGAGGGAGAGAGAGGGAGAGGGAGGAGCAGAGGCAGAGAGGGGGAAGGAGGGAGAAGGGGAGGAACAGACGGGGAGACAGAGGGAGCGAAGGGGACAAACAGAGCGGGAGAGAGGGAGAGAGAATGGGAGGAACAGAGGCAGCGAGGAGGAGAGCGAAAGGGCGGAACAGACAGAGGGAGCGAGAGGGAGGAACAGACGGGGAGACGGAGGGAGAAGGGGAGGAACCGAGGGAGGGGGAGAGCGAAATGGAGGAACAGAGGGAGGGGGAGAGAGACGGGGAGGAACCGAGGGAGGAACAGAGGGGGAGAAGGGGAGGAACAGAGGGAGAGACGGCGTGACGTGAAGGCTCCGTCTTCGCACGGATTTGACGGCAGTTACTACTGACGTGCAGGAGGTGGTGGCCACGTATAAAGTGTCTTCCGCCACTCTGGCGGCACGAAATATGTATATACCCACACACGCGTATGTGTGTATGAAGACAAAGATACGTATATATACACATATATACATATGTGTATATTGACGATATACCTACATATATATATATATGTACTTGAAGATAAAGATATGTCTACATATTAGCTATATATACAGGTGTACGGAAACAGAAATATGTATATATCCATATATATGTGTATATGAAGATAAAGAAAGAAATGCGTATAGATACAAATATGTGTGTATATGAAGATAATGAAGGAAATGCATATATATATATATAAATATGTGTATATGGAGACAAAAAGCTATCTATATACGTATATATGTATATATATGTTTATGAAGATAGAAATACGTATATACACACATATATATATACGTGTATGTATGTATAGGAAAACAGGGATATACTTATACGCAAGTACACGTGTATATTTATGTATATACACATGCGTGGGCAAAGTAGTGCTTGTGGTGTATTTTGAGAATTCTCCGCTCCGCAAAGACGCTGTGCAGAGAAAGACGAAAATTGTGTGTGTCAAGCCCAGCGGGTGCAGAGACGCGCGCCCGGGGGTAACCCGCGTCGTCGTGTTGGCGGCTGCGGTGTACGTACACTGGAAATCGCCATATTTGGAAGTCGCGACGATGGGCGTGATGTCGGTGAGCGATGGAAAGGCGGCCTGCAGCGCCCGACCGAAGGCCTCCTTCACGGTTTGATTGAGTAGCTGCATGCGAGCGGGACAGCAGCGGCAGCAGCAAAGAAAACGTGGGAGCGACCGGCAGCGCTGTCTTCCATATATGCAAGACTAAGGACAGCGTCCGCTTCACGCCCTTCGGCAGGAGACAGCAGCGGCAGTGGCGTGGTCGTAAACACAAGTATTGACGTACCCAGCAGCAGCATTTTCGAAGTGCCCGCCCGTCTCAGCAGCGGCACAAGAGCCAGCAGCTGCAGCTCTCGGCGACAGCAAGCGAGACGAAAAAATGGGACGAGCAAGAGCAGCGGCAGCAGAGCGTCGAGAGCGGACGAGACAACCAGCAACCGCCGCAAAACGGCAGCCAGGGCACCCGCAGCACCAGCAGCAGCACAGCCCTGGGCAGAACGTTGAAATATACTCACACAGAGACGCAGCAGCCATGTCACTTCAGCAGCAGCAAGGCTCGTCTTGAACGGGTCACAGCGGAAGAGAGGCACTGAGAGAGAAGTGCTGCAGAAAGGTAATAAGCAGCGCTGACACGTGCCGACGGCAGCACCAAAGGAAGCCGCAGCAGCAGCAGCACCCTGCGGTAGCAGACCCGCCGGGGACGATGCAACGTGAACGGCAGCAAGAGCAGCCAAGGAGCGAGAGAGGACGCGCAAGGACCAGCAGCAGCAGCGGCAATATCGCACGTGCAGAGGCAGCAGTCACTACAGCAGCGGGCGTTGACAGCAGTCGTCGCAGCACGACGCAGAGAGGGCCAGCAGCAGCGGCGGCCCTAGCTGCAGGGGAGCGAAGCAGCAACAGCAAGAGAGGAGTGGGGCGGTTGCCGCAGCAGAGACCGGTAGTAGTGGAACGCACCAGCAGCAGGAGAGCCAAGCAGCAGCAGCAGCGAGAGCCAAATAGCAGCAGCAGGAATGCGTAGAGCGGACAATGGATGCAACCGCAGCAGCAGCAGCACGCAGCAGGAAGTGAGTAATAACAGCCGTAGCGAAATGCAAGGAAATACGACATAGCAGCCGCAGCAGTAGTAAACAACAGACAGGTTGGTGGTCGCGCGTGTACACGCCTGTTAAGCGAGCGTGGTTCTAGCGGCTGTGACAGCCACAGGCGTACGGAGACGTCTGGTCATGCGAAGAAAAACGTGGCTGAGTTTGCAGCGGCCGGATACGACGCATGCAAAGAAAGCAAGGCCGAGGTGAACGTGAGAGCACCCGCAACAGGGCCAGACACCGCAACTGGCAGCTGCAGGGGCACCGGCAGGGCCATCGTCCAGGGGCAGCCGCCGCATTGACGCAACGGCGGGTGGTAAGACTGCTCTGATCGGCAGTCTGCCCGCTTTTTATGTTGTTCGATGTGTCGCAGAGCGAAGAGACTGGAACACGTGCGTAGCGAGCGAAGCCGGCGTAGCGACGAAGACCGTGTCGACAGAACGAGCTGCAGCGACGACAAGCAGAGCAGCAGCGGCAGCCGCAGGAGAGCCGCAGAAGAGGCTGCTAGTCACCCACCTTCATATTGTAGGAATGATAAGCAAGACAGTGGGCGCACGGCACGCAGGCGAGTGCTTCTTCTTGGCAAGGGGTCGGCAGCGGCAGCGACGACAGCGGCAGCACCAGCAACCCGGCTGCGGCAGCGTCCACAGCAGCGGCAGCAACGACAAGCGAAGGCGGGGACGTCCCAGCAGCAGCGGTGAAGACGACGGAGTCCTTATTAAATTGACACAGTATAGCCCGGACCAGAAGAAGCAGAAGGCAACGTCCCTGCTCTCGAGGGACAGCAGTGGGAGCAGCGGGACGCCCAGGTATGAGCCAGTTAGCGCGAGGAACGACGACAAAACGAGACAGGACACAAGAGTGGGGACGTTACAATGAAAAAGTGAGGAGAAAATACAAAATTTTGCAGACGACCGCGCGCGACCGACTGAGCTGCGCGCGCCGGAACGTGGTGGGCGGCGTCTGCTTCGTGTCGCGTCTTTTCGCGAGGCGCGACATGCCCTTTGGATACAGCAGCAGCAGAGGCAGCAGAAGAAGCCGCACCACCGCGAGCAGCAGCAGCAGGGCAGTTCAAAGCCTCCCTTGTCGGGTGCCCCACAGAACGCGGTCGCGCAGCATTAGTTGCCAGCCAGTGCCGCTGGAGCCCAGCGCGAGACGCCCCTGCCGGCGTATCGATGCCGATGAACGGACGGCGTTGTCTTTTTCTGACTGAACGCGCTGCTCGTGTTGCTGTACCTGACCACGCTGGCGTGCACTGCTATAAACGCACCACGAGGTGGGCAGTAGCATCGACGTTGCCGCTACGGACGCATGCAGGAGGACTTCCCTGCGTTTACAAGACTTCGTTTTTCCTACAATTTCGCCTTTTGTTTCCGACTCTACGTCGCTGCAACTCCTGGCTGCTGCTTTAGCCGCCGTGTCAGTGTCTGTAGCTGTGTTTCTCCCGACGATGCTGCCGTGCTGCAGAACTGTTCTTGTGACTGAAACTTTCCTGCCACACCCGGGTGTTGCTGCATGCGCATGCCAGCACGTCTACTATTACCATCCGTCTCAGCTTTTTCTGCAACCCCCCACTGCAAAAATTCAACGAGAGGGCGTCATGCCAGGTACCACAACTGCTTTTCTGTCATCCCTCAGCGCGAACTGCTGCTGCGGCTGCTGCTGCCACTGCAGGACGTAGGAGCTCTTCGCCACTGCAGCAGCAGCTGCACCAGCGTCGCTGCAGAGACTAAATAATCACATCCTGCTGCAACAGCTCAATCTCCTCTACTTGCAGCAGCTCACTCCCGTCCGACTGCGCCAGCTCACTTTCCACTTGCTGCACCAGCCAGTGCGCCGACTGCTCCGGCAGCCAGTGCGCCGACTGCCGCACCAGCTGAAGGCTCTCTTGCTGAAGCAGTTGCATCCCCTACTGCCGCAGCAGATCAACTGCGTACTGTTGCAGAGCAGCTGTTGCTGCCGTACGTGCTGGGTGCCGTTGACAGCAGCTGGCGCTGCAGCTGCTTCCTGCAGTTGTGCAGCTGCGGGCCCCGCGGCGTTCGCTGCCGTTCGAGCTCGTGTTGCTGCAGATGCGCGTGGCATCGCTGCGACAGTGGTGCTGCTGCAGCGCCCGTCGGTATTGCGCGTGCTGCTCCACCCTCTCATGTGCAGCAGAGCCTCTCCCAGCTGCGGCACTCTAAGGTGGTGCTGCTGCACACCTCGCAGCCGCTAGCGCAGCAGCGGGAGCAGCTCCGGTAAGACTTGCTGCTGCAGCCACCGGGTTTCTCGACGCTGTACATGCGAGTATTGCAACTACGCGCGTTGTCGCTGTTGAAGAATTACACGTGAGGCTCGTGCTGCTGCATGAGACGAGAGAACACGCCACCTTTAAAATCTTTCTGCCGCTGCGGCTGAGACTGCTGCGGCACTTTTCTTCTAAAAAGTATATAGGCTGCCAGCAGGGAATCATCCCCATGCATTATGACTTCTCGTGCATGCTCTTACTTCGCGTTAAAACCTGCTACCGCTATCTCTGTTGCTGTCAACAGTTCGCAGCGGGTTGCCTTGCTGCAGCCCCCAAGCGGCTTCTGAACACGACAACCGTGCTGCTGCACTTGCTGCATTGTCTCTGTTCCTCCTGTTGCTGCTCCTGCTGCTTCTCAGAGCCCCTGCTGCTTCTCGTAGCTCCTCCTGCTTCTCGCAACTTCTGCTACTTCTTGTGACACCTGCTGCACCTGTGCGGTGGTGGTGGAGCAATGGCGGCTGCGAAGACGCGCGGCGGCAGCAACGCTGCGACTGCAGCCTCGGCAGCAGGGCGCGCAGCAGGGGGGACAGCGGGAGGAGGAGGAGGAGCAGCACCAGAAGACTGCGGTGCAGCCGGAGAGGGGCGGCCGTCTCGTCGCCGAGCTCCCGTGGCCGAAGTAGGAACAAAGGCAGTAGCAGTAGGGGGACGCACAACAGCACCTGCAAATGTAGCAGCAGCAGCGCCTACGTGGAAGGGAAGACAACAGCAGCAGCCGCAGCAGCAAGGGAAGAAGAAGCCGGTGCTGCAGGGGGCAGAAGAGAAGCGGGGAGAGCTGCGCATGCGGCGTGTTGACGCTAACGCAGCAAATCGCTCGTGCGGCTTGACGAGAGATACTCGGGCAACGGTGCAGCAGGTTCTAGATAATCGATCCTGCGCGCTGCTGCAGAAGCTGCTGCAGCGCCACGCCATCTCGGGTTTATGCGGCACGATCAGCACCGGGAAAGAGGGAAACGTCTACTTCGCTGCTGCGCCGCCAGCGCGTCCGGCTCCCGACAGCAACAGCACCACCAGCGCATGCAATGCAGCGGACACGAGTCCCGACAGCAGCGATGCCAAAGAACCCGGCGGCAGCAGCGGCGACAGCGCGGAGGGCAGCAGCAGCAATGACAGAGCGGAGGGCAGCAGCAGCAACAGCGGCGACGTAGAGGATAGCAGCAGCAGCGACAGCGCAGAGGGCAGCAGCAGCAGCGGCAGCGCAGAGGGCAGCAGCGGCAGGAGTCCGGATCAGGATTGCAACAGCAGAAGCATCGCAAGCGGGAGCACGTGTGGGGGGAGCGGCGGTGGCGGCGAGAGGAGGAGGAGGAGTGGCAGCAGGTCTTGCTGGAGCGGCAGTAGCAGCAATGCCGGCGACAGCGTCGTCGCAGAAGGGAAAGCGAGGGCCAGCATTCCGCCGGCTGCGCGCACGAGCTGCAGTACCCGTGCTGCGTGCGGCAGCAACGTCAACAGTCCCCGTCCCTGCAGAAGCAGCAGGACCAGCGTGCCCCCCCCGCGCTGCAGCTGGCGGCCGTACGCCGTAAAAATTTTCCGTACTTCGATTTTGACCTTTCAAGACCGAAGTCGCTACATTGAAGGCGATTATCGCTTCGAGCGCGCCTATACACGGTAACGCCCCCTGGCTGCTGACTCGCTCCTGCGTGCATTTCTTCTGTCTGTCTCTCTCTGTCTGCCGTTCATCGCACGCTGTCTCTCCCTTCGTCCTCCTTTTTCCTTCTGTCCCCGTCTCCTCCTGTCGCTGACCCTCGCCGTCGCTCTCGACGCGCATACACGTATATGTGTCTGCACGTTTGTGTCTGTTTCGGCGTCCCCTGTCTCAGTCTCCGTTCCCCTCTGTATGTGTGTGTGTCAGTCCGCCTCTTGCATTTATATGAATGCTTCTCTCCTCGCGGTGTCTGCTGCTGTGGGCGCGACGTGGACACTCGTTCCCGTCTCGCTCTCTGTGGCACTTGGTAGGCATTGTGGGAAGTGCGTTTGTCTCCGGGTTTCTTCTTTTTCTGCATAGACATTTTATATGTCTGGAGAAGTGAGAGTGTATATATATACATATATAGATGTGTATTTGTGTATATGCGATGTGTGTAGTGTCGTGTCCACATGGTTGTATAGTACATGTTTCTGTGGAGAGGACTTTGTCAAGGGGAGTACTCGGTAGAAAGAAACGTGGCTCTTTAAAGCTCTCTATGTGAGGCATAGCGACAGGAAGAAGAAGCAAAGGCAAAGCAACCTATTAATGTAGGTGTACAGTTCTATATGTTGTAATGTATGTAATTGTAAATATGTCCACGTTTGTCTCTCTCTATATACATATATATGTTTATGTACCTGCCTCTCTCTCTCTCTCGCATACTGTATGTACAGGTACAGGTATACATGTGTGCATACACGAAGGAGGGACGGCGGAAAGGGAGAAGATTACCTCTTCACATAATAATAGTATACAGGGGAAGAAGAAGAAGAAAGACAAATAAATTTACCCATATATATATATATGTATGTACGTGTACTGGAGAGATATGGAGAGAAGCTTCCTGATTCGTACTTTTCCTCTTTGCATGCATAGAGTCGCGCAGGTAGTTCTCTCCCAGAAGAGAGCTGCGGGTGAGAGGTACGTCGCGCGAGAACCCCTGCGGGAGCATCCGTGCGGCAGCAGCCGTCTCTCTCTTCTTGGAGGGCCGTTGCTTTGCGTTCTTCTTCGCTGTCTCTTTGTCTAAATTCTCCTCTCTCTCGCTCTGTGTCTCCGTAGCTTTCGAGCACATGCACATAAATATTTCTATCGATAAATTGACTTGTCCTTTCCTCTTCTTCGTCGTCTGGATACGTATCACAGAGAGATGTGGTTTTCTGTCTTTCCGTTGTCCCTCCTCCTTCGTATAGACATACGTATACATGTGTATACGTAGGCGTGTATGTCTAAGTTATACACCTGACATACATAAACACGTATACGTGCAGATTGACAAATGTGGTTGGCTTCTGCTCATATTTCTGTCTAAATATCTATTGGAAAGATTTAGCTCTCCTCTCCCGTCTCGCCTCCTTCGTGCACATTTATATGTATATAGAGAGATATATGTGTTTGCCTCCGCCGTCGTTCTCTCTCTGTCTGGCGCTCTCTCTGTGTGCACATGTAACCAAATTGAGGGCGAGAGCAGGCACATGAGGCCCTGGATGAACAGCCGAACGTAGAACTCCGTGGGCACCTACGCATCTCTGTAATCTATCGGTCTACGTACGTCTAGAGACGGATCCCACCTATATATATGTATATATGTACGTACACGCATGTCTATATCTGTGCAAGTATGTCTACTTAGTAAGCAAATCTTATGTGTGCGTATGTGTATATATATATGTATACATCTATATATACATATATGTGTATATGTGGAGAAATGAAACCATGTATGTATGTGTATACGTGGAGAAGGGCAATTATTTCTAGATATATATGTATATGTGGAAAAGTGAAATTACATATATATGTGGAGAAGTGGAATTACATGCATATATACTTACGTGTATCTGTAGAAGTGGATATATATATATGTGTATCTGAAGAATTGGAATTATACGTATATATATTAATGTATACGTGGAGAAGTGAATATATATATATATATGTATATATATTCTTGTATACTCCAATTGTGTACCGTCATATATGTATGGATGTGCTGGCTATCATTATGTGCATATATATATATATATACGTGGACCCATACATTATGTATAACGCTCGAAGTCTATGTATTATCTGCATATGAATGTACGTCGGTATTTATACGCAGTAGGGCACAGCCACCGCCACATCCGTGTGAGTTGACATTTAGAACTTCCTATGCGTCTGGTTTCTCTAACTTCCTTGTTTTCCTGCACGTCATAAGGAACAGGCGGATACGCCTGCATGTCTGGCATGCATGTGCCTGTAGGAGCTGCGTCTTTCTTATACAGCGTGTCTGTGTATGTGTGTGTGCGCGTGTCTACCTTGCTACCCGTGATGGACGCGGGGATGGCAGCTGCCGCAACCCTCGGAAAATGGCAGAGGCCTGGTGTCTGAAGGAATTCCGAAATTTGAGGCGCCTGCATGCGAACGGCGTTCCTGCCCCATTCCCGACCGACGTCGCGCGCCACGTCCTTCTCTTCGATTTTCTCGGCTACGCAGCCGACAAAACCCCCGCCGCCTCCCGTCTCCAGCAGCAGGAGGAGGAGCAACAGGAGCAGCAGCAGGCGGAGGAGGAGCAACGGGAGCAGCGGCAGCGGGGGAAGCAGGAGCGGCACGTTTGTGGCAGGCGAGGTCACTATCAACAGCAGCAGCGGTCGGAGGAGCAACGGCCTCAACAGCAGCAGGCGGCAGCCGAGGCCGAGGAGGAGGAGGAGGAGCAGCAGCAAGACGCGGAAGAGCTTGCGGAGGACGCGCGAGGGGAGGGTCGCCGAGCTGCAGCCGGATTTGTGCGCGTTTTTCACGTGACAGCAGGAGACGGGGGAGATACCCCTGGTCTTGCGTATATCCCTGCCCCACGCCTGAAAGATTTAGGCTGCGGCAGCACCTGCTGCTGCCCTGCCGCTGCAGCTGCAGCAGTGGCAGTCTGGAACTGTCTTTACGTACAGGTGGGAGATGCGTCGAAGCACACAGATACTTGTATGTACTTGCACACTCGCCAATATGAAGAGAGACATGCACACACATATGTGTGAAGAATGTACACGTGTACGTATGTATATCTATGTATGATGATATGTACATATATATATATATATATATATATATATTTGTGTACATGTATGTATATGTGTATGCATGTCCGGGACCCGCGGAAACAGCTGTTTCTTCTGTGTTCCTGATTGCAGGGACAGCAGCACAGAGAGGTGTGCAAGTCCTCTGCGTGTGTGGATGCGTCAACACGGTTTTGTTTGCTGACGTTTTTATACAGAACAACCTTCTAAATAGACCGTCGGCATGTGTTTTTGTATGAGTGGATTTTCGCCTCTGCGTACATCTACTGCTCAATTAATACGCGCACATATGTACAACGTATATAGCTATATACCTGTGACCACATACACACATAGGCGTATACATATGTATGCGTGAGAATATAGTATCTAAAGCGTGTGTATATATATACTATACACATGTACGATTGTGAACAAATGTATGCTTTTTTGTGAGTCTATGATTTCTTTCGTGTGGATACCTGTACACAGGTGGATACGCCGTATTTGTGTCGCATATATATATATATATATATGCATAATCGATATCGTACCTTGTATGTAACTATGTGCATGTGCAGTATGTATTACGTGTGTATATACGTGACTGGGTAGGAGTATACATTAGATACGTCTATACACACGGAGCGTCCAGTGTACGTAGTATATATGTGTATATACCCATATATAGTGCGAGCTCACCACAACACCACCACGATCGTCTCTTACTTGCGGCGAACTGCAGCTGCACACATATATATATATATATATAGAGAGAGAGAGAGAGAGACAGAGAGACTGCAGCTGCAGACATATATATGTATATATATACATATATGTCTACATTTATGTATATATGTATGTATGCGTGCGTGTGTGTGCATCGTTTTAATTCGGTATCTGTGCATGCGTCTGCATGTGGATTTTGTTTCGCCAGCAGTGGGCGGGAGGACGGTTGCAGAGGGAATAAAGGAGATGTAGCTGCTGTTCTGTTGCTGCTTGTTACCGCGTTACTCATTTTCAAATCCGACTGCAACGTGTATGGCGTTTGCAGGCAGTGGCAGTGACGCGGTGGCTGTTTCAGCAGTGCCACATGGTGCATGGTGACCTGTCGGAGTACAACCTGCTGTACGTACACCCGAAGAGTCTGTTCGTGATCGATGTGGGGCAGGCCGTAGAGCGCGACCACCCCCAAGCTCTCGAATTCCTGAAGCGCGACTGCAAAAATTTGACAGCCTTCTTCGAGCAGCAGCTCGCCCAAGCAGCGAAGCGACTCCGGCTCGTCGTCGAGCAGCAGCCGCGGGGCGGGCAACAGGAGCAGCAGGCGCAGGGGGAAAAGCAGCCGCAGAGGCACGAGCAGTGGAGGCAGCTGGAGCAGCAGGAGCGGGGCTGGCAGCAGCACCAGGAGCAGGACCAGGAGCACGGTCCGCAGCAGCAGGAGGAGGAGGGGGAGGATCAGGAGCACGGGCAGGAGCAGGAGCGGAAGAAGCAGCAGGAGAAGCCAGAGCAGCGTGAAGGGCAACACACGGAAAAGGAGCAGCAACAGGGGGGGGGGGAAAGACGGAGATGGTTACGGAGCGGTGGCAGCAAGGAGAGAAAATGACGAGCGAATCTGCGTGCGCTGAAGGCGAGCCGTTTGCCGTTGGGACAGCTGCAGCAGGAGAGGATCTCGCTGATCGTTTCTGCGTGGGACAGCAGCGACACGGCCCATGTGCATGCGTCTACAGCGCCGCACGCAGGAGCTGCGACTACCAGCAGCAGTGGGAGATGAAATGCAGAGCTGAGGAAAAGCAGACTGCGAAGCAGCACCAGCAGCCAGTGGGAACGCAGCATACGAGCTATAGGGAGGAGAAGCAGCAGCAGCAGCGTTTTTGGGACGACAACAGTGGACAGAGAACTGCAGGCATGGAGAGTCGAAGAATTTTTGCATGGCCAGAGACAACAGAAGATCAGCGGATGTGTGCGTGCAAGAGAGGAGGAGTGCAACCTCACAGTCCTCTTCCTGTGTTGTTCCCGCCGGTGCCACCGCAGGCCGCTGCCGCGCCGAGTCCGTGCTGCTGCAGCAGCGACAACGCATGCGAGGTGTCAGGGATTAGCAGCAGCAGCAGCGAGCTTCTGGTCGCAGCCTCTGCTGCTGCGATTACGCCGTGGTCAGCGAGGGACCTTTTCCAGTTTGTGGTAAGTCCGGTGCTGCCTGCGTGCGTCGAGAATATCCTGGCGGCTCTGGTTAAAGCAGATGACCGGGCGCGGCAGCAGAAGCAGCTGCAGCAGGCTGCAGCGTTGGATATGACGCCGCGCAACGTCTGCAGCAGCGACGGCAATGCGAGCAACACATGCGTTGGGAGCAGTAGCAGCAGCGACGGTGGAAGTAGCAGCAGCAGCAGCGGCAGTAGCTCCTGCTGCGGCGCCGGCGGCGAAACTCCGTCGTCGACGAGGGCCAATGCACGTGGACGGAAGGGGGGGAAGGGCGCAGCAGGCGATGCTGCAGCAGCAGCAGCAGCAAGTGCAGCAGCAGAGAAGTGTCGGCTGGAATATCAGCGGCAGCTGGCGCTGTTGGCGGAGGCACTGGGCATTTACTTTGTTACGCAGCATGACAAGCAAGCGGAAACCAGCGCGGCAGGAGCAGCAGCGCCCCACACCGCTGCTGCAGCACCGCAGACAGCAGCAGCAGCAGCAGAAGCAGTCTCACTTGCTGGAGGTGGCAGGAGACGCAGTAGCAGCTGCAGCGTCGGAGGGGCAACAAAGTGCACGCGCGACAATAGGAGAGAAAGCAATGCAGACGAAGAGGATTCAGCAGCAGACGATGAGGAACTTTTCATGCGGAGTTGGATACCCACCAGACTGTCACAGCTGTGTCCTCTGCAGTTACTCAGCAAAATACCGCAACAGCCAGATATCTTTCTACAGCAGCAGCGCTCAGCGAAGCTCGCGACCGAAGGATGCGGCTCTTCCAGTAGAGGGAAAGAAATCCGTGGACCGGCGGCGCCTGAACGCAAGGTGGGAGAAAAAGACGCGCTTGACGAGTTACTGGCTCTGCATGCCCTCATGCAGCGCGCCGCGGCTAAAAATACTACCGAGCAGCAGGAGGAGGAGGAGGAAGAAGAGAAGAACGAGGTGCAGGCGCAGCAAGTGCCGCGACAGCAGCGGAAGGAGACGGAACAGGCGACTTCGCAACGACGCCGCAGCAGAAGCGAACCCGCACACGAAGTGCGGCTGCTGGAAGCACAGAGCGCAGGCAGTCAAAACAGCGTCGAGGGTAGTAGAGAAAGACAAGTAGCCAAACGGAGAGAAGACGAAGAAGAAGTGGTAGAAGAGCAGAAACACGTGGAAGGAGCACCAGCAGAAGTAGAAGGTCCAACTCCGCCCACCAGCTGCTGTCACGCAGGGCAGGAGACTCTCGGTAATGGTGCACACGTTGCACATGTTTGCGACGGAGACTTTAACGTGGGGACGAGCTGCTCCGGTAGCGAGAGCGATGAAGAAGAAGAAGCAGAAAGCAGCGATGAAGAACGGGCAGGGAAAGAGCAGATACAACCAGACACACGAAGGGAAGAAGAAGAAGGAGCCCCTTTGGAGGAAGAGGGAGAAGCAGTTTACGTTTTTCGAGGCCACATTCCCGAAGGGGTCACACGCAAAGAGTGGAAGCAACTTGTGAAGGAGCAAAATCGGGAGAGAAGGAAGTACAAAGTGCCGAAGCAGCTGAAGAAAAAGTATCGGGCCAAAGCGGCGAACCGGTGATTCTGTTCACTTCTGTTGAGCGGGAAATATATTGCAGGCAGCAGTGATGGTCGAGGACGCATACTTTTTACAGAGAATCACAAAATATACACTTCTGTTGGCCGTGGGAGAGTCGTTTTCGCTCTGACATCTCTTAGCGTCTTTGTCTTTTTCGGCAGTTCGTGCCCTCACTCAATCGTGATTGAGTGGGTGTGTCTGTACACAGACTCACCTGCCCACGTAATTCTCTTCATACGTGTGCGCTTGCGTGCACAAGCGTGGACGCGTGTGGTATGTATGCACATATGTGTGTAGGTCTACGTGAAGAAGTGTGTAGACAAAGCGAGACGCACACCTCACGTGGGTCTCTATTTGTATCCCGCGGCTGCCCGAGGTGGTAACGGTAGACTACCGATCGGCAGGAATTCAATTGTTAGTGAAGTGGTAAGGCTAAACTGCCAAACGGCAGAAAGTCAGTTTTTGCCGACGGGTTGAGGCTAAACTACCGGACTCGTGGATTCAACTGTTGCTGGAGATGTGCTGTGCTAAGGCAATTGGTGGTAGCACACTTCTCGAAGACTGCTGCGGTTGGGCGGCGTGACTGCGCAACAGGTGCAGCTGCAGGCAGGGTGGTACTGCAGCTGTCAAAGATAGAAGTGTTTGTTGCTTTGAGAGACTGCTTGTCACAGGCACTGCTGAATGATCATGCACTGGCTCGAGAAGCAGCAGCTGCTTCGCTGGCTCGGCAACGTATGTCAGTTCTGAAAAGCGTTGCGGCAGCACCACCACGCGACAGCACATTTTCCCCAGTAAACACGCGTGTGTGCTGTTACAAAATTTTGTTGTCAGCAAGGAAGTCTAGAAAGCCGTCATCACGTCGCAAGCGGGTCAAGAGGATTGCCCCACAGCGTGTGCCTGTGGATGATGCATTTATACGTGCATACACCTATATACGCACACGTGTACGTTAATGCATATGTGTAAGTGGGTGTACAGGTACACACGTGTGCGCTATGCATTTAAGCCAGGATGCACGATTAATGTGTACAGACGGCGTTCAACACGGGTATACGTGGCGCGTAGAGATGCACCTTTGTCTAGTCTGCAGACGTGTGTGTCGTCTTGTTACTGCAAGATGCACACATTTTACGGATCCAAGGCAGCTTCTGGCTGCTACATTTTGGGTACGTATGACTCTGCACTGCTCGTCCACACTACAGTGACGAGTACACAAAAAAACGCCACATGTCTTACTATATGCTGCTGTTATTGAAGGGGCTGCGTGCTGCTCACAGCGAAAGCGTGCGACGAATGCTCCAGTTACAGAAGAGGATGGTGGTTACGGATTTGTCGTACTGTTTGTGTCTCTGTGTCGCCACAAAAAAGACGCGTATAGGTGGGTGTGGCTTTCAGTCGCCGAAAGAGAGATACGCGTCAGTAGAAATTGTGTGTAGAACAGAACCACACTCCATCAGTAAACGTATGTCAACAGAATTCCAGAGATATAGACATAGGTGCGTGTGTCTCTGCATGTAGTTTTTCTGTCGTAGATTATATGTATATATACACGTATGTACGAAGGTACGGATATGTGCATCTGTGACATTTTAATTGAATACGAGCATATATATAAATTCAATTGTCACAGATTACTTTCGAAAAGGAGGCCTGAGAACTCCCCTGAGAACTCCACAAATTCCTCAGAGGAATTTGTTGCTGGTACTCGTGCGCCGGAGGATTTGCCATAAAACTGATAGGCTCGTGTGAGTCAGCGTTGTCAGAGAACGAGAGAAAGAGACGAGAAGCGTCTGAATCTAGGTAAACCGCGACGTAACTGCAGTGTCGAAGAACAGGCTAATGTGAGGATGCGAGGAAGTTTTTGAAGTCGCGAGCAGTCACTTGTCTGCTGCTGGGCTATCAAAAGTATTGCAGCAGGATGCACACACCCGAAGGGCCCACTACCCCTGCGGCTTTATTCTCTGACGAAGGACATCACATATATATATATATAAACACATGTGTGTACGGGTAGTACAATGTTATACGGACCGAGTCTTTGATGACTGCGTACAAGCGAGGAATCAGGGCCTGGAGATGTGGTTATGCAGAGGGATACTATGCAACTGTGTGCAAACCTACGATTATGTGAAACAAATATGTTTCGATATCTGTGGGTATCAGTCGTATGACTTTGCAATTTGGCATCGGACAAAAACAAAACAGTATGTCTCCACGCAGGTGGTCTATGAATTCCACCACCTGTAGCTGTGTGTGAAACACCACGCGAAAGAAATAGGCTGCCGCACAGACCAGCGGAGCACTTGCCGCGTACTGGCTCACCTGTGTGTTCAGGCATGCTCGTGACGGGCGGAAAAGGCCTGCATCCCAGAGTACGTGTATACGATCACAGAAAGTCTGGGAGGTCCTCGACACTGGTCATTTCCTAATGACTACTTACGTCTACGCGCATCACAGGGCAGGGTTATTCAACAGTGAGTCGGGTGGGACTTAAGATGAAATACGTGTGTCCACACGAGTATACATCTTCACACGTAGAATAGTCGGTACACCAGTAGGCACACACACAGGCACACGCACATACACACACGTTTGTGCGCTGGATTCTTTACCTAGATGTGGATACCGGTGTAGTAAAGCGTACGAGAACTATGCACACCCATACTAGTCGTGTGCCTGGTATTGATGTAGTGCTTTTACGGTATATGGCGCGTGTGGTCTGGACGACGTTAGTTCATCATATTTTCATGTAGGTGATCATAGTGGAGCTGACTGAGCTGACTTTCGGGAACTTTGCGTTTATAACAACAGCAGATATTCCTTCGCATGCGTGGCTCGTCGTCTTCTCTTACCTGTAACTTTGTACTCAAGCTCCTGCACACTAGCCACGGTGCATGCAACTTTTTTATCCTGAATATAACGTGCACGGGAAAGCTGTAAATCTTGTGTAAACTGCCGGAGCGATAATCACTTCATAATGCAGAAGTAAAATAACTGCGACATACTTGTACTGCTTATACCTCCGGGCTGTGTGTCTGTTGCGCGTCACCGTTCACCGGTGTAAGCATTGCTTCAACAGGTGCGTTGTTCTCTGCCAGAAGTGTGAGCCCCGCGTACAAGTACGCATTTTATGTTCCCTTACTTGCTCCTATCGACCGTGATCACGCTTCTCTTTCTACGACCTTGCAGGGTGCAGTAAATCTCCCTTTCCGGTACCTGCGTATCCGTTCGACATGTTGGAGTTTAAGAACTCGAGCCCCAGCGATTCAGCGGCCCGCTACACGCGCACGTACACCTCAATTTACAGATTGCCGAGGAGTCAGTCTCCCATGCATCCTTGAGCTTTGGTGTCTTTTGCACTTATCTTACGCGATAGTCGGCCTTCAACCGACGAAATTCCGCGTTTTCCCCCCACTCCTCACGAATTCTTTTTTCAGACCGGTAAGTTTCCAAGCGTAGCTCTTCTTTCTATCTGTGTGTGCCCCGACACCGACACTGTCCACGGACAGGGCGCCACAGCTGTACCTACACCTGAGGTAGTCACCTGCATTGCGCGTACTTCTTGTTCCTCGCGATTTTCTCGGATATTCCGTACTACGACGGTCAATCAATTATCATGACACACACAGCTCATCTTGTAGACAGCTGCTCACGGACGAAACACACACTGTTTCCTTCTGAAGTTATGCTGTGTTTCACGTCGCGAAGCTTGAACATTATGGAAGATCGCAATTCTGGAGCTCGTACACCGCAGCGCGTACATGGCCGACCGTCCAGCTCTCCGAATTTCGTGCGCATCTCCTCCGTTCCAAGTTACCCGAACCTCATCTTCCGACTTCGTTCTTCTTCTACACTTTTCCGTCTTCAATTGTATTAGCTTTCCGGGGTTCGTCCTTCGCACCGCGAAGGGTGGTGCCAATTTGGCAATTTGGTGCCAAATTGCACCATTCTCCGCTAAGTTTCTAGGTTCTGGAATGTGCGCCACTTACCTGGCGCCATCGTTGCGTCTTACTGGTGTTTCCAGATTTTTGTATCCTCTCGCTCTCACGCGAAGCGTATACAGTCCTAGTCGTATGCCTCCAGACTCTGGCTTCTTTCGCGCGTGTCAAACGTCTCCCCTCGAGCAGTCTGTATGTTCCCTAAAGAATACGGTTGAAATGTTTATTACCCGCATTCACTCCGCTCTCTGTCTCTCTGTCTTCTCATGTGTATGCATACGCCTTGTCACTGCTGCATTTGCGTCTATTTCCATTTATGTACGCGAACACGTTCAGGACCAAAATGACGGCGGCAGACGTGTCGGAGGTGTTCAGCGCCATCGACGCTCTCATTTTCGATCTTGGTCAAGAGGTAAATTATCATTCAGAACTGCGCTTGCTGCGTTCCTTGTGCCTTTGTATACTTCTCTACATTGCGTTCGTTAGAAGAGTGTCGACCTCACGACGATGTTTCATAACAGAATTTGTCCACCACAGATACTACATTTCTCGTCTTTCGTCTTTCTCGTCCGTCCTCCTCATCTGCGTCCGCGTTTCTACCATCTTCATTTCCTTCTTCCAGTTCTCCGGAGTCCTCGGTCAACCTCTTCGTCTTCACCACTGTTTCCTTATTCTGTTGCCTCTTCTACTCGTCTTCAACGTTGTTTTTTCTCCTCCTACTTTTTTTCTCTTTTCTTCTCCCTTCTACGCTTACGTCTCTTCCTCTTTTGCAGCCTCGTTCCTGCTCTCTCTCCCGGCCTTAACTGTGAGCGTTTTCCACGTTTCTTCGTTCTTTCCTTTTTCCCCTATTTCATCTTCTCCTTGCTGCTTTTTATTGTGTTGTTCTTGTCGTATTCGGGGAAGACTTTCTTTTACCGTCTCTTTTGCGCTTTTGTGGACATCTCAAACCGAGTCTTGCTTCATCGAGTTTCGTTCCCATCCACTGCAATAATTATTTAAAGAGATCTGCATACTGACACCTTGAAGTCATTCAGTATCATGGCTAAACGGCTGATCTCGTTCTTTTTTGTAGCTATTCAATGACGCTCCGTTTCCCCACAGCAAAAGTGTTAATGTTTCTCCTCTTTTTTCCTGCTTTCTCTTTCTTCCCGAGAACGCACTCACTGTTCGACTTCATTTCCCTTTTTCAACGGTGTCCTATTTGTTTTATGTTACGTGTGCTATTCCCCACTGCTCTTCAACTTTGTGAGTACATTTTCTTTTTAGCATCGACCAGCTTGTTCTGAGGATCTGTTTCCCGACTCAGACTAAATTGTTTATGTCTGGGCCATCCTGTATACCCGTTGGTTGCATTGCTTGTTCATTGTCCTCTCTTCCGAATACGTCTGTACACGTAAACGTACGTGTGCACTCATACATACGCGTGCAAATATACTTACTCACATATGGCTGCACACATTTATATGTAAGTATATACACGCACGTAAGCATATATATGTATATATATGTACGTATGTAAATCTATTAGGTATATATGAGCGTGTATAAATATTGTGTATTACACTTATACATGTTTGCGTACACACATACAAATACGTCTTACTGTATACTTGCGTGTAATATGGACGGACATATGAATATGTAAAATTGTGTGTACACGTATCCGTTCGCCTAGGTACAGCCGTCGTACGCACGTATTACTGGATATTCATGGTGCTGCGTTATTACAGTTGGCTTCAACGTTAAAGACGCATGAGGCAGCCACGATCTACCTAATTACGCCCCTCTTCATTCGCCCACTCATATATATATATAGGTATATACATATGTATGCACACAGGTAAACGTAGACGTACACACACGTATATATACACGCACGTAAGCATATATATGTATATATATGTACGTATGTAAATCTATTAGGTATATATGAGCGTGTATAAATATTGTGTATTACACTGCTTGTATATGTCCAGCATGTCTACACAAATACGAATACACCCATATACTATGCAAGGACACGTGCATACCTTAGATACATAAATACGTATACACATATTTATACCTGTATATACATGTATACACGTAGACACGTATAGATATGTACGTATATATTTATACGATATATATATATATATATATATGCGGGTAGGGTGCAGGTGAGCACACTGTTGCATCACAGTCTAATCCTGTCCGCGGCGAAGCTTTCGGTGCAGTCGCCCATATATGCGTGAGTTAAGTGTGGATGAGTCCTGTTACTGCGTGCGCACGTGCAAGCATATACATGTACGTATGTATATATATATATACATACATAGCTCTCTATATCTGTTGCATTGAAGTACTATATACGCTCTTGTATAGCTAGACATTAGCGGAATAATCTCTACAAATGTGAACGATGTCGTATAGTAGTATTTATGGGAAAGCATAACCTACTTGCACGTGTATATCCGTTGGTAGCGGACTGAACCAGTACATCTCTACATGTGTATATGTTTGTATGGAGGAGTGAGTGCAGTAGTACGTGTATATATATATATATATGTCAAGTAATGTAGGCGTGTGAATATTGTGCTGATACTCCATAAATACGTATGTATATATACATATACATATATATATATATATGTTGCACAGTATACGTATATGTATAAATAAGGTACGTATGAGTAGGCTTCCACAAAGAGTTGGACAGTCATGTTTTAACACGAGAAGGAAACAAAATAAAGATTTGTTTCGCGTGTGCATCCCCAGAATCTGTCCTTTGTAAATTCTTGTCTAATACGTCAAAGAAAATGTCATCGAGTCCACCACAAAATATGTAGTGAAGGAGTTAAAAATTTAACATGCATTTTGAATGAAGAGAATGCGTGTGTGTGTGTGTGTGTGTTCTTTCTTGTGTGTGTGTGTGTGTGTGTGTGTTCTTTCTTGTGTGTCCCTGCGTGCAGCTGACGGTGCCTCGCTTGAGTGCCGAGTTCAAAATCGACTCCGTGCTCGCTAACAAGTGAGAACTGTACACTGCAATGGAGAAATTTACTACAGTTTTTTAATGCGTCCATATCTGGGCATGCAGTAGACACAATATATATATATATGTATATGTGTTGTGCAGATAAGCACAAGATATACATGCATATATATGTATATATGCATACGTACGCGTTTACGTGTGCACGTGTATATATGTATATATATATATGCACACATATTTCTTGATTTGTGGAGAAACAGAGTGGCCGTGTGGAAGTACATGCAACGCGACATGTAATACGTGCGTACCTCTATGAAATTTTGTATGTGTAAGACTCTATAACGCGCAGTGATGTTGTACACACGTGAAACACTTGTAGAAGCACGTATAAAAGTGTATCTGCAGGGTTAGACAAGAGGTGGCTCACACGACGATGGCTTGAGGCCCCTATCGAACTCTTCAAAGTGACATGCGCACACAGAGACACATATATAGGTCACTACCTATATCGACACAGATATATACGTGAATATATATTTCTGACGCACAAGATATACATATATATGTGTATATGTGGATAAGAAAGCTGCCTGTGTAGATTTGTAGGTGGTGCCATATATATATATATATACATCAATAGGTATATCACCATACCACAAGATTCATATGTATATACAGGAGATTTGTACCCCTGTGCGCTCAAATACACTTGTCTGTAAAAACTCTTCTCTTTATACATACACATGTTAACATATAATATATATATATACACACACATATACGTATGTGTGTACACACGTATATGAGTAAAGAGTGCTGCATCCACCGGAGAGCCCCATGATTTCGTGTTTGTGGCCATTCAACGAGTGAGTTGTCGAGACTTCCAACGTAGGCCTTCCCAGTGTATTTACGTCGGTATGTGTGTATGGATTTGTAATCTTGAACTTACGTGTATATATGTCTATATATATATATATATGTATACGGATACATTGTGTTTACGTCGCTGTATGTATGGGTTTACCCTCCCATATATGTGCATGTGTATATATAGTAGAGAGGCCACGCTTGCTTCTCTTTGTCATCCGCCTTTTTCTCTCTCTCTGTGTATGTATATACAGGCGCGTATACCCATACCCATGTATACCCATACGCGGCATTATGTATATATATATATGGACGACACAACCGTTTAAAGTGCTGCTTCTGCTAGTAATTCACCTGTCAGCACGTACCACTATACATAAATATACCTATACGTGGCTTTACATATATATGTATATAAATGTGAGTGGACGACGCAATCGTCCACAGTTGGCTCTCCATATACATATATATGTGCATACATGTGTCTATGGACGACGCAATCGTCTAGAGTGCTCCTTCTGTTACTACACACCTGTCAGCATGTGTCTGTACCGGTACCTGTGGGTCTCCTTACAGAAAAGGAGCAGTTTGTGTACGCGCGTGCTTCCCTGGTCACGTGAAGATATATATGCAAATATGTATATTTGTAGATCGACATGTCTCTTCGTGTATGTATGTTTCCTTCCATTAGATTTATGTAGGTTCAGAGTGTAGGGCGAGGGAGACCTGTTTATACACGTACACTTCCACCTGTGTGGCTATAGGTAAGTATTTCTTCATGAGTGTACCACACATATGTGTGTGCAGAGCGAGAGAGAGACGAAGAGGAACAGCGAATGAGAATGAGGAGAGAAGAGAGAGAGAGAGGAAAGGGCTTTCCGGATGTGTGCGTTTTTGTGGGAGACGTAGACACTATACGCTGTTGAGTTTCCCTGGTGACTTGATTAGTCTCACGGACGTTCATTTCTTCACGATCCTTTGGGTGATTATATGGAAATGTTTTTCTTTTTACATGTCGTCCCTCTCTTTAAATTCGCCTGTGACTCCCTGGATGAACTAATCTTTTCTCTGGACCTCAGCGCGTATATATATATATATATATGTATGCATGCACGTGCATACATACGTATTATTGAGGGGGTGGTGCGTACAGATTTATAAATATATTCGTGTATGACGAGGTATGGGTAAGGACAATAGACAAGCCACATATATGTACATACGTGTATTAGTGGAAAGTATGTATGAGGAAAAGGGAAAAGGTGCACATACGTGTACCTATGCACGTATACATTAAAGTGTAAATATATGGTGAAACGAGAGCTGAGGTATGCGCATACATATATATATATATATACATGTGCATTAGAAGGTTCGTGTCAACAAAGGAGACAAAAGATGCATATACATGCATATATGCTAAAGTGTAATGTGAAGAGAAAGCAGAGAAGAGAGGAGAAACTTTGCTTTGGAAGGAGTCGTGCAGAAGAGAGAGGAAAAGCTCCTACAAATGCACGTGAAGCAGTCGGTTGCCGTGTGCTGCTCTGTTGCAGAATCCTCCGTCTGTATGTGACACACAGACAACAGCAGGAGAAGAAGGAGAAGCTCTCTGGCGGTCGCCTGCTGCTTAGACATGCAGCCCTGCATCCTCTTACAAACAGTAAGCAACAGCAGCACACAGCAGCAGGCAGCAGAGCAACTGGGACAAGCAGCAACAGCAGCAGACAGCAGCAACAGAGACAGATGGCAGCAACAGCACCTACAGCACGAGGAACACGAGTCATAGCAGCCACAGAAGGAAGAGCAGTAAAAGCAGCAGGCAGAAACAGCAGCAGGCAGCAGCAGGCAGCAGCAGGCAGCCGCAGCAGCAGGCAGCAGCAACAGCAGCACACGACGTCGACAGCAAGTAGGAAAGGAAGAGGCGCAGCAGCTTCTCGAAGGGTCGCTGCAACTGAGGCGTACGGAAGAGACGCAGCCGCAGCAACTCTCAATAGGGATGGTTTTTTCGGTCGTTGTTGTGTATTTTCTCGTGTGTGCGCTCCTGTCTGCGCAATAATATATATATATATATATATACACATATGTATATATATACATGTATATATATATATATGTATATACCTGTGGCCATCTCTTTTTTGATATGTTACGTAGCTAGTAAATCACGTATGGAACACAGCACGTGGGCATCTGTAATAATATATCTATATAGAGAGAACGAGAGAGAGAGGTGTTCACGTGCAGGTTCCTCTGCACACGAATGTGTGCATACATGTCCTTGAGTATACGTGCACGTATCTTCAATTATTACGGTTCAGCATAAATATGTTGGTGTGTAGCGCTCTAGTGACGCCCATGGGAAGTGTAGGTGGGCTTCATATATATATGTACATATACAGAGAGAGAGGTGAACGTACACATATATGCTTGATACAATACGCAGATGTCTATATTCAGGTATGACGTATAATCACTAACGTTACTACGCGTAGAGTTAGGTATGACTGTATTCTATAATATATACATATCTCTCTCTATATATATATGTTGAAGATGCTGTATGTATGAGGTGGCCGTTGCTTTCGGAAGGAAAAGCAATTGCTGCAAGAAAGGGAAGTGGAGCACATCGCTTACTACAAGAAGAATAGAAACACGTCGCCGCATGAGTAAACATAGTGACTGTAGTAGCTGCGAATGCCTGTGTAAGCCTGTGAATGGACGTGCGCATGAATGTTATCCATACCTTATATTTGTATGTACTTACAGATCCATATATGCATATACATATATATATATGTATATACGTTTGTATCTATGCTTGTATATGGATACATGTATATATATATATATATGTGTATGTCCATATATGCATGTATATCCATATATATATATATGAGTATATGAGTATTATCCATACATTATATTTATGTGTACTTACAGATCCACACATTCGCATATAAATATATATATATATGTATTTATATACCCATGTGTGTATATGTATATATATATATGTCCGTATATGCATGTTAATCCATATGTACATGTGTATATATATGTATATCCATACATATGTATTACATTTCCATACGCTTCAATATATATATATATATATGTATATATGCATATATTCGTATATTTATATGTGCATGGATATCATGCGTGTTGATAGATTATGGAATCACACGCATGTGTTGAAATGTATATATGAATCTTTGTCTCGATGTTTTATGTATGTATGTGCGTACGTAGATCATAAATGTATATGCGCGTTCCCGGATACGTGCGTATATCAGATCCTGCCTAGATACTTTCATATATATATATATATATATGTAGATGAAAGGTACGTACGCAAGCATGGGACTGTATCGATATCGAAGCCTGCCTATATATATTCGTGTATATATATTTCTATGGAAGGAAAATATGCAAGCGTTTGTATGTATAGATAACATTCCCTGCCAAGATGTGTACACAAGCGTATGAAAGGGGTACATGCGAGCGTGTATCTGTATTGGTCTGCGTGCGGATATGAAGCGTCTGTGCAGGTGTATACACGCGCATACGAGTGACATCCCATATGTATACATGAACAAGTTTATAAGTATAATGCAGCGATACGGATAATTGCAGCATCCAAGTGCGCAAGCCCGAGCACGTCGAGGGGCAGCTACTTTCCGCAGAGACCAAAGAAAGAGCAGCAGCAAGGCCCACAGGGGCGCCTGGCTGGTGCTGCTGCTGCTGTTTTCTGTCGCACTCGTAGAACACTGAGATATATATACATATATATATATACACGGAAGGGATGTACGCATGCCTGTGTAGCAAAGCTTGCAGGGGTGCCGGCTGGTGCTGCTGCTGCTGTTTCCTATCGCCCTCGTGGTATACTGCTGCAGCTCCTTTCCTGCTGCTGCTGCTGCTAGCGCCGGACTGCTGCTACCGTTGGCAGCGCTTGGCTGCTGCTGCCGGGGGGGCTGCTGCCTGTGTAGCAGCGGCCGCAGGCGCTCGTGCTCCTGCTGCAGCTGCTGCACGCGCTCTTGCTGGTGCTGTTGCATGCGGAGGCGGCTGGGAAGGCTGCTGATGCCGATTCCTCTTCCAGGACTGCGTTGGTGCTGCTGCGACGAGTGCTGCTGCTGCTGCTCACTCGTCTGCGGCTGGTGGTCCCGCATGAATTGAGGCAGGAGCACAGCTACAACTTTCTGCTGAAGGACTGAGGATGCTGCATCCTACAACGCTCCTTGTGGCCGCTGCCACGCTGCTTTTTATGTTGCCCTCCCCTTGCTGCTGCTGCTCGTGTTGCTGCTGTTCCTGGTGCTGCTGTTTCTGGTGCCACCGTTCCTGTTGCTGCTGTCCGTGGTGCTACTGTTGCTCTTGAAATTTGCGTGTCCGCTTTCTTTTGCTTCGTAACTTGTTGGGTTTCTTGGTGCTGCTGCCGCGTTCGACTCCACGCAGCGCCGCAGATACGCCACCAAAGCACCAGCGGCAGAGACTCTTGGGACTTGTACAGCGTACGGGCTTTACCAGCAGGAGCTGCCACTGCTGCGTCTTCTTCTTCGCCGCTCCCCTCGACTGCGCACCTGCAGTGGCAGCAGGATATCCGCTACTTTCTGCCGTGCTTCACATGCAGCAGCCTCCAGTCCCAAGCCTCATTGCAGCAGCTTCAAAAGCAGCAACAGCAGCAGCAACAGCGACAGCAGCAGTTGGAGGAACCGAGAGACGAGAATGAAGAGTTGTATATTCCTGAATTTGCGTTGATACGTCAGCAGCGGCTAGCGGTGCGTGACACGAAGAAGCCAGAGCAGCACGCCGCTGCTGCGCGGGTAGGCGGTGGATCTGCTGCTTGTCCTGCAGGACATGCAACGCCCTCACCCGTAGCATCCTTGACCAGCGCTTCGAGCGCGAACAGCTGCACCAGCAGCCGCAGAGATAGCAGCACGCCTTCCCTATCAGTAGCGACAACAGGAAAGTCAGCAATAGCCCCAGGAAAGACAGCAGCAGCCGCAGCAGGACAGGCAGCAGGAGCAGCAGACACACCGATTTGCTCTCCCGCTGAAAGTAGCTGCACCCCTGCTGGGGCTGCTACTGCTGCTGTTGGCGCGGCGGCCGTCACTGACAGAACCGGCCCCACCTGCAGCGTGTCTACGAAGAGGCGGCTGGCCGAGGGTACCGGCAGAAACAGCAGCAACGGCGGCAGCATCAGTGACGGCAGCGGTAGCGGTACCGACAGAAGCAGTGACACCAGGAGCGGTACGGGCAAGAAAGACGCGAAGAAATGTGTAGAGGACAGCAGCCGGAGCGGCAGCAGCAGCTGCAGCAAGAGCAGCAGCAGCAGTAGTAGTTGCAAGAGTAGCAACGGCAACAAGACGAGCAGCAGCAGCAACAATAGCACTGCATCGCTGCTCTCTCGCTTTGGATTCGGCAGCACGTCAGGCAAGACGAAGGATGCTGCGAGCAACAGCAGCAGAGACGTCGCGGCGTCTTCCGCAGCAGCAACAGAGAGAAGAAAGAGAGCGACGGAGGAAGAAGATGAAGAAGCAGAGGCCGCGGCAGCCACACAAGAAACAGCAGCAGCAGTGCCAGGGAGCAGAAGTAGTAGCAGCTGTGCTGATGCTTCTGTAGCAGCGTCAGCAGCAGACTCGAAAACAGCAGCAGGAACACACGCAGCAGCAGCAGCTCCAGAGGCGAAGGCGGCGTGCAGAGAAGGGAGACGTGCGGCGGGTGTGAACGAGCAGCAGCCGATCCAGGAGCAGGCTGCTGCCGCTCCTTCTGAAGAAGAAGACGCAGAAGAAAGCGGGGGGGCGATTCTCGTGAGCAGCAGCGGCAGTGTTTCCTGCAGCAGCAAAACCGCGGAGCCGCGAGACTTGTTCGCAGAGGAGGAGGGGGAAGAAGAAGAAGCAGCATCAAGAGAGCCAGAGGGGGCAACAGTGGACGAAGAGAGCAGAAGCAGCAGAGGCAACTTCAGCAGCAGCAGCAGCAAAAACAGACGCAGAGGAAAGAAACGTCGAGCGCTGCAAGAAGATGCTGGAACGGAGAAAGACGAAGGCGAACAAGGAGAAAAAGAAGAAAATGAAGAAAACTCTCGTGGCAGTTCCAGAGAAGGACGCCGCAGTAGCACGCGCGGTGAAGGCGGCTCTGGGGTTCACAACGCTGAAGAAATTCAGAAAACTGTGACCGTGAAACAGAGGGTATAGTCGCGCAGCACGTTACCGCTGTTGTAGTTGCACTTCCTTTTTGAACAGGCTGCATGTCCACATGTGCGAGCGCACACACGTATCAAACTCTCTACCTGTAGTCGACATGAGCATGAAGAAAAATATAGGTGCAGCTCTCTCTCTTTCTAAATATATATATATATATCTTTCTACCTATCAAAGGGCACGCTAGACAGACCGCTTTGTATGTGTTTCCTCAGCGGGAGAGTTTATATCTCAGGCCACATTGACGCATCGGTATGTGTGTCTGTCTGCGTGTATGTGCCTGGGCATATTTCTTCTTTATGTATGTATATCTTTGTGAGTTTGTATCTGTTTATGTGAATCGTATATTTTATACATATGGATGCACATACAAGTTTATATATGTTTTTCTATCTCTGTAAATTACACATGCTATGTAGACGTATATACGCGTATATGTGTAGGTATATGATTGTTTGTCTGTGTGAGTCACACTGATTACATATATATATATATGTATTTGTATACGCGTATATATTTGTTTATAATTGTCCACCGGTGTGAATTATATATATTTTATTACGAATGCCCGTATACGTTTATGTATGCGTAAGTCATATTTATTATATATATATATATATATATGTATGTGTATGTGCCTAGATCTGTGTACGTACTCGGGGCGTCGGCCGTCTCTGCTGTCTCTTTCTCTCTCTTTACATACGTATACAAATACATATGTATGTGTGCGTACGTAGTTTTACTTCTATGATGCCCTAACGCGTGCGCCCTTGCAGCTGTTGCTGTGTTTGTGTGTATGAAGCCCTTGTTATATATGTATGCATCTATTTATATATATAGGCATATGTCGCCCCCACGCAAAACTGTGGCAGGCGCGTGCGAGTCGTAGCAGTCGCGAAGTCTCACTCTCTCAGACACTTGTTTGTCCCGTGTCCTTCTGACATGTTGGTCTTTCTGGTGTCCTGCGCGACACACAGAGAGACAAGCACACGCAAATATACACATACATGTGTGGATATTGAATGTGATTTACACATAGATAGATCAACACACAGAAATATACATATATGCCTTTTGACGGCAGGCGTAGACATTCTCACCCGCAGCAGTCTCCTCCTGGCGCTCTCTGTTTCTCTCTTCGCGTGACGTCTACCCTTTCGTATCTCCTTGAGTCGACAACCGGTGGTGTATAGGTCTACAAAGAAAGTCTCGTAGACGCACGCGCCTGCTGCTGTTGCTGTGCTGCACTGCAGCAGCACTCCGCACCGAACAGGTGCCTGCTGCAGCTGCTGCGCTGCTCCTGGGGTCTGTCTCTCGCTCCAAAAGGCGAGAGAAAAGAGACAGCAGAAGCAGCAGCACGTCACTTTCTTTCTGTGGGTGAATGCATGTGTGTGTTTGTGTGTATGTATGTGGGGGCGTGTGGATATATGTGTGCATTTCCCTCTCCAACTGCCTGAGTCAGCGGCTGCGCAGCACCAGGTTCGACTCACAAGAAAGGCATGCAGACGGCGTCTCCGTGCGTGTGTATATGCAGCTGCATTTGCTTGTAGGGTTGTCAACTCTTCTACGTCACACGGGGTAATCCTCGTCTGCGTATGTGTCTCCTCACACAGAAAATCACCTGTTTCCACTTCTATTTTTCATTTAGACACGTACATCCTGTTCTTGAGTCTAGACACCGGCCGCTGTCTACACGTTTACACGTATGTATTACATATATATATATATATTGAGACGCGTATGTTTGCGTGTGTTGCGCATGTAACATACGTTTGTAGATGAGATAAGGATGAATCTCTATGGATATATATGTATGGTGTTTGTTGAGACTTTGTACGCAGACAAGTGAGTGTACATTCATATACAACGGAACGATAGTACACGCGCCTCTCTCTGTCTCTACATATATATGTATATATATAAAGGGAAAGATGCGACATGCACCTCTCTCTATACATATATACATATATGTATATATGTACATATGTATAGGTATGTACATATATATATATATATGTACATGTGTGTACGAGTGTTTCCTTACCTGTGTGTGTACAGACAAATGACCGTATATCCATATACACGGGAATGATACTATATGCATTTCTATATCTATATTTACATGTGTGTATATATATATATATATGTGTACATGTGTATACAGGTGCTTCCTTACTCCTATGTATCTACACATCAGTGCGTGTCTCTCAACACCAGATAGCGCAGCATTCCACTGTGTAATGATTCACAGTATCCATGTATATCCGCATATATATATATATATACATATATGCACACATATACGTATACATGTATGTCTAGGTATATATATATATATGTATACGTATTTGGAGAGGAATGTATGCGGATCCTCACCCAGCTTATTATACATGTGTATATATACAGATATGTGGGTGTACAGGTATGTATGCACAGGTGTATATACACGTACAAAGACAGAGCTGTATATCTTTCTTGTGGGTGCAGACTTTACTGCCGCAACCGCTGTGACAGTTTCAACGTTTGCAACAGAGTATTATTGCGTCGTAATTCTGCTGCGTGAGCTGTCACAGAAGAAGAGTTGATCCGCTGCTGCTGTTGCTGTCGAGATGCCTCAGTCACCAGCGCTGTGTTACTCTGTCTTTCTGCGCCGCGTGCGCCATTGTCCAGCGACCTCCTTGACCCTCGTTCTTCTTCTTCTTCCCTGCCGCTGTCGGTATCCTCGTCCCGTTGTTGCTGCTGGCCTGGGGTTGGGGGAGGCTTCTGCTGCGCTGACGCTGTCGGCCTGCGACGCGCGCCACGGCTGCTGCTACTGCTGTGCGGTCCCCGCCCTTCTGCTGCTGATGTTCGTCGTCTCTTTCGCCCCATGCCTGATGCTGGCAGTGGGGTTGCCGACGCTGCCGGCCGCGGCCTTCTGCTGACTCTTCTTTCGCCGTCGCTGCTGTCGTCTGTTTGCTGCTGCTGCATGTGCTGCTCAGTACTTCGGTGTTCCGCTGCTGCTGCTGCTTCTCCTGCTACCACAGCTAGTGTCGGTGCCGTCACTAGTGAGTTGCTGTCACAGCGTGGCGCTCTCCTTCCTACGTCGCTGCCGCTACTGCTCCTTCGGTGAAACCTGCTGCCGCTACCGTGCTGCTGGCGCTGCCGCTCTGCTTCTGCTGTTGCTGGGGCGTCGCCGGCGCATATCCTCCTCCGCCTGCTGCTGCTGCGACCGGTGAAGTGACTCCTGCTGTTCCTCTGATGCAGGTGAATGTTGACTCTTTCTCGTCATTGGTGACGTCGGCTGTGTTTGGGAGTGTCTAACAAGTTCTTTTGACTGCTGCTGCGAAGTCCCTCCCGGTGCCGCTGCTGCTGCTGCCTTCCTACCACTCAGCCGCCCGCAAGTGAGGTCTCGCTGCAGGCGCTGCTGCGGCTGCCGCCACTGCTGCTGCTGCAGCGACTGCTGCTGCTGTAGCGACGGTCCTGCCGTTGCCATTGCCGCTGCTGCAGCTGCACTGCGTTTCCAGCCGGCAGAGATGCTCTTGCTGTTGCAGCCCTCGAAGCTCCGACGCCGCCGTGGATCTGCTGCGTCGGCGCTGCTGGTGCTGCTGCTTCAATGTGTACAGGTGATGCAAACTAATACGTACAGAGAAGGCAGCTACTTGGTCCTGGAGGACGAAGCCGTAGTGAGAGATAGAGAGGTAACAGTGCGTGGCCTACAGCAACCACAGCAGCTCCTGCTCACCTGCAGCAGCGGCAGCAGCGGCGACAGCAGCAGCAAAGAGGACTCAAGACGGCAGGCGAGTCGCAGCAGCAGCCGCCCTGCTTCACGTGCTGCAGGAGCAGCTTCGATCCCAAAAAAACAGGGCTCGCTCATGTAAGGCAGCCAACATATGCATATATATACATGCAGGGATGTAGGTGTGTGTTTGGAGAACAAACATACATACATATATATATATACATATATATATACATATATATACATATATATATACATATATATACATATATATACATATATATATATAGAGAGAGAGAGAGAGACGTGTGTGTAGACACCCAGCATACACGTATGTATTTAGATATGTAAGTATATGTGTATGTGCCCGTTCGTGTCTGCGTATGCAGCTGCTAATTCTTTGTGGCAGGTCTACCTCTGCGTGTACAGCTGTACAGTAGACGTGGAAGTATATACGAATATAGGTCACGTGAGAAACTACCCAAATGAAGAGAAAACAATCTCACTCATTTGTGTGTGCTTATCAACTACGTAAATACACCCACGTACATACATATATATATGTTCTTATTACTACACGTAATTTATATACACTTGCACATATATATAGATATATATGCGTATGTATTTTGTTTATGCATATATGCCCGTCTGTATACGTGTATAAAGGGAAATACGTACGTACGTAGTATGTACATATATACATACTCCACACATACATACGTATATTCCTACGTAAGTACATACATACATATGCATGCACATGTATACATATATATATATATACATACTAACCATACACAAGCACATATCACGTACGTACATACGTACATACATACATAACACGTGCGTACGTGTACATAAGTACATGTACGTACATACCTGTACATATATATATATGTGTATATATGTGTACGCGTGTACGTGTCTCTATACATATATATATGTATGCATATACATATATATGTATGCATATACATATATATGCACGTACGTAATACGTACGTACGCACACATTACGTACATACGTACGTGTACACACACACTCACATACAGATACATAAATACATACACACATACATACATGCATAAATAACACATACGTATGTACACATAGATACATATGCATACATACCTATATATATGTGTACGCGTGCACGTGTCTCTGCGTAGACGAATGGATTTAGGAGTCACCTTGTTGCACTGTTCAGACCGAGAAAGAAACAGGTCCGCATCTCTTGCCTGTGTACATCCACCCCGTGCGCAGGAGAAAATTTGAATATCTACGCAGGAGTTTGTGACCTGCTCGTGCATTGAGTCCCTCTCTTATCATACGGATAAAAATAGCAACGTACTACAAAGGAGTCGTCCAACTCGTAGATAAAGCGCGCCAGAAGATAATTATGAACCGCGTTTTTGAGGAGAGAAAGAGACGCCTACGTATCCGCGTGTTCACCTGCGAGCGGCGTGGCCGTAGAGCTGCTGCTCTGCTCCCCGAACAGAGGCGCAGCGGCGATGAAGCCACGTTGGAGCGGTAGTGCTCATGTGCAGCAGGTGAATCCCGAGCAGCAGCTGGGGGTGTGTCTTTGTGTCGAGGAAGCGGCCACATGCCCTGCGACACGGCGCTGCAGCAGCAGCAAAGCATCTCTCGGGCATGTGAGGAGGAAAAGTCTCGCATCCCGGTCGCTGTGCGTCGCTTCTTCTCTCTGTCTGTCCCGTCCCTGGCGACGGCAGTCTCGTCTCATGGGGAAAAAAGAACACAGTACCCTTCACGGGAAGAGGAGAGCCGTCGGAACGCATGGAAAGGAAAAAAACAAGGAAGGAAAGGACTGAAAACAGCAGAATCAAGGCGCGTGCACCTGCTTCGAAGATGGAGCACACAAAGATACAGCACACAAAGATACGCAGTTCCTGCCGGGGCACGGGTTGGGGCAAAAAAGGCAGCTTCAGGAGAATCTCGGGAATCTGTGTGTTCAGGGTTTCCAATCCTGTAATAATACGTCTCTCCGTGCACACGACATATATATATGTATATGTGTACATGTATATATATATATATGTATACATATATATGCATATGCATACATATAGATCTCTTCAAGCACATCATTCTTACTGTCCAGCAGAGCGAGGAGGAGATACAGGGAGAAAAAGAGATCGAGAGAGACGTTTACATACGTTTCCCTAGTTTCATAGCAGAGAGATTCAGAGAGAAAGAGGAAGAGAAAGAAAGAGAAAGACGCCTACGTACAACTTTCTATAGTGCCAGCCGAGAGAGGAAGAGAGAGAAAGGAAGAACGAACAAGAGAGTTATGTTCACCCGTATATACATATATATATATATATTTAAGTATATATATATTTGTGTGTTCCTACGCGTCTGTAGATATATATGTGTATATACGTGGGTGCAGGGGCAGGCTTGTGTGGGTAGTGAAGCACTTTTGTGTATGCATCTGGATATACTTCCACATGTATGTGTGTCTGTATCCACGAGACAGAGGATTTAGGACTAAATGACTTTGCGTGTCCTGATGTGCGCAGGGCTTTCTTTAAGCGGAAACAGTAACAGAGAAGCTGCAGCAGCACCCTCGTCAACAGCAGCTACCGCAGCGACCCTCCACCCGCAGCAGTAGCACCTGAAGCAGTGGCAGAGCGAACACAGGTAGAAGTGATCTGCGGGACTTGCAGGCAAGACAGACAGCGCGGTGGAGAACAGCAGCAGCAACAGGAGGAGGAGGAGAAGCAACAACATCGGTAACAGCAGAAGTAGCGGCAGCAGCCCGGGAAAAGCCAAGCAGCAACAACAACGCCGGGACTCTGCAGCAGCACTGGGAAATGCGACAGCGTGGAAAAAGCAGCGCACCGCCAGCAGCAGCACCTGTGGCAGGGCAGCGGTGTGGACCGACGGCCACATGAGCAGCTTCAGCAGCAGCAGCGAATCTCTGCAGGAGAAGGAGCAGCAGCAGCAGGCACCCCAGCAGCAGGAGCTTCTTAGCAACACATATAGTTTACTCCTGTATATCTCTATATACATATATATGAGATGCACAAGCACGTACTTGTGAAGTAGGCAGTTTCCATCGAGGCTTCTTTACGTGTCTCACCCAAAAATATATGTGTGTATACGTATGTGTGCCGGTCCGTACCAATGTATATATATATATACATATGTATATGCATATATATATATGTACATGTATGTATATGCAAACCTATAACTCAGTATATTTGTATTTTCTGAGAAGGTGGATTTTTTTATGTACGTAGGGAAAAACGTAGATTCGACCGGTTTCTGAAGCGAGCTGTGTGTCCCTCTCTCTCTTCCTGCGATGTGTTTCTCGTATCATATGTGTCTGTCTCTCTCAATATCTACGTACGTTTTTCTTCCTTTTCTTCTTCTTCGTCCTCTTCCTCCCCGTCTCTCTAAGTCTAAATTGCTTCCTTCCGGCCTGTCTGCCTCTTCCAGTTTCTTCCTCGCTCTGTCTTTCTTTTGCTGTCTTTCCCTACCTTTCTCTCGCCTCTCGGTTCCTGTGGTTCTCATCATGTCTCTGTCTACCTCTGTGTATCTCCTTTCTCATAATATCTCTCTGCCTTCTGTCTATTTCCCTCTTTGTCTGTGTACCTCTTTATCTGCTTGTCTCTCCTAGTATTGTCTGCTTCGTTTTCCTCGCTTCCTCTCCTCGCATAGCCTCTGGCGGCAGATCCTCTGCTGCGGTCAAGGAGATCTTCGCAGAGCCGGAGGCACAGACAGACGCCCCACGCCGCTACGCGAGCAGATGCCACGTCGCTGACTTGCACACATCGCAGCCAGGTGTTCTTGCGCGCCTGCAGCGGTGCCTTTCGATAGTAGTGAAGAATCGCAGAGTCACTACGGTCTCATTCCCGGCAATGTTGCAGGATAACCTTCGACCCGATGTCTTGGGGCACGTATCAGCCTTTTTGTTCACACGTCCAAACATTCATTTCTGCCGACGGCACGACAACACGCTCCATCCTTGGACAGCCGGACGCTGCGTGTCTACACATCCGCACGCTGCTGACCTCTTTCTGTTGCTGCTGTTTCTGTGTCACTGCATCTGGGTGGTGTGCCGCCTCAACACCTGCTGCTGGCGGGGCTACTGCGGAAGCCACACGCGTCTTCTTCCTGCTGAAGCTGCTGCTGTTGTTGCAGCCCCTGCTGTTGCTGCTGCTGCCGCTGCGCTTCCCCACTACGGTCTCGTGTGAAGGAGTCTTCTGTGTGTTCCTGGCACAACTGTACTTCGACAATAACAAATATACCTGTTTGTGCCGCTTGGGGAGTATCACTTCTCTACCTCTCTGGGTTTTTACACTCTTGCTCCCTGTTCTATGGCTGCTGCCGCGTCGAGTAGCAGAAGTTGCAGAAGAAGTCTTTTTTTTTGCTGTCGAGGTTGTAGACGTTCTAGTTCAGTTGCAGTGTGACCAGGACATGCCAGAAGCAATATAAGTGCAGCTGCTGCGGAATAATTACTGTTCACGCTGCCGACGCGGCATTCGTTTTAAAAGCGTTACAGTCGGACCAGGACACGTCAACAGCAGCTGCTGCTGTTGACCTCGCCTTCGTCTCTCTGCAAGAGCGTCGTATGTCGCAAGCGCTCGAGTGTTGCGGTTGGATGTGAGCAACACGGGAAGTTTTCTTGCTGCAGCCGCTGCTGTTTGCAAGTATCAGAAGGCGGTGCACTACTCATTCCTGCCACCGCTACTTTTGGTAGAACGACTGGTGTTGCTGCTGTCGACTGCGCTAGCGCTGCTGTCATGGCGACTACTGCTGTTGTGTTGTTGGGGGGCCGCCCCGCCTGCTCGTGTTGCTCAACGCATTCTAGTTGCTGGGGCACAGGCGTGGCAGTTGCTTCTGTTGCGGCTGAATTTGTTGCTGCCGTTGCTGCTGAATTTGTCGCTGCCGTGCATCCTGGTGGCAGACCAAGTGCCCTCTGCATGCCGTTTTGAAGCGACGGCTACCGGTTTTGCTGCAAGAGGGCAGAACGCTCATGCTACTGCGGCTGCTGCTGTAACTCCAACACTTCATGCGCCGGTTGCTGCTAAAGCAAATGCTGCTGCTGCTGGTGGAGCTGTTGCCTCTTGCGGCACCGCTGCCGGTGCTGTCGAACACGTGCTGCTGTAGGTGGTCCCATAAACCGCGCGCACCAGCGCACTGCGGTAGCTGCTCCCTCGATTACTGCTGTAATCGAGCAGGTGCACGAGACTGCTACATAGACAATTCGTAGCGCACGGTGCGTAGCGCTGCTACTTTCCTCTACAGGACTGAACGCGTCAAACATTCGAAACGGCGTGTATCTAACAAATCAACATGATGCTGTGCAGCAGCAACTGCTAAGTTCTTTGTACGACGAAATAGGATAGCATGTGCTGTCGCTGTACCATCAGGCAAGCGCAGCGTCCTTGCGTTCCTGCTGCTGGAGACCCCTTTATCAATTCATATCCAGACGCCGACGCTGCTGCTGTTCTTCACTGCTGCAGCAGCTGATGAGAAAGAAAGGGCGAAGAACCGCCGGTTCAGGCATGGTATCGTGCTTCTTATGCGCTTCCGGCGTGCTTCTATAAATATGCGTATATACATATAAGGCAGCCACACGTAGTGGAGAGCGAAGCCCCCTGCTTCAGTCTTAAAACAGTTCGTTTGCCTCGCGTAATGGCAGATCGATGAGCAAGGGGTTTTTCCGCGCTGTTTTAAGAGGAAGGCACTGAGTTCAGAAGAAATAACGTGGGTCTATTCATTCTCCCTTAAGGTATCAAAAGTTCATTGTTGCTCAACGGAAAGGAGCGGATAAGAGGATATACCCCAGTTTTTCACGGACGCCTCTCTGTGTACCAAAAAGAAAACTTTCACACCACTGTCTGAACAGTTTTCACGGATGCAAGTTTCTGCACCAATCCCACATTGTTTGACACATTATGTCTGCATTGTCCAGACACATACAAATCCTCTCATGCCGTCGGGCACTACCGAAACACAAAACCGCTGATTTCCCTCCCGACAATGGTCCTGTTGCTCTCAGTAAACTGCTGTTGCTGATTTTGCAGCTGCTGGCGCTCCGCTGCCGCTGCTCCATGTAGAACACTGCGGGTTCAGCTACTTCGTCATGGCTGCCGCACGCGGTGCTTCTGCTATGTCTCTATTACCATTTACTTGCATGTGCCCCACAAGGTCAGGGCGCTGCAGTTGCTGCTGCTGCCGTGTGCACTTGCTGCTGCTCTAGCCAGTCACGCTCTCCTACACTGCTGCTGTGACACCTATCGAGTGGTACGCTGCAGCTGCGGCAGAGTTGCTGGAGGAGCTACAGGAGGGACGACGTTTGTGTAGGCCTGCGCCTCTCCTGCTGCAAAAGGCTGTTGCTGTCTACAAACCCTGCCTGCAGCAAATGCATGTGCAGCAGCAGCAGTTCGTCTTCTGCTAGTCTCCCGTTGTGGCCGCACCGCACCGGGAGCAGGTGCCCGACGTCCTCACCACGTCTGCGTCTGCTGCAGCACAGCAGCAACCACGCGGCAGCACCAGCAACAGATCAACGAACAGCAACAGCAGGAGCGCGGCACGCAGTGGACCATACACAACAGCACGACGTACAAAGTACATGCGACAGCGGCAGCACACGCAACAAGCGGAGGAGCAGCAGCGGCACCAGCAGCAAAGCAATCTAGGTATGCAGCAGGAGCACATGCAACACACAAGGCAGTATTAGCTCTCTTGAAAGGAGATTGGTGCGCAACAGCAGCACAGCAGAAGCAACAACAGCAGCAGTGACGCATACGCAGCAGCAGCGCCACCCTGACAAGCAGCCCCACCGGCACACCCGCGGCCGCTCACACGAGCATCAGCAGCAGCACAACAGCTGCAGGGCACGGATGAGGCAGCAGGGCACAGAGAAGCACACACGCGGGGCTACTTTGAGACAATCGTACTGTGTAAGCGAGACGCATGCAGCAAACTGCTGCTGCGTGAGCCGCTGTGCTACTCAACCAAGCACAGGCACGTACATTCTCTGCCACGGCCCCGCTGCTTCCCTCGTCGAAGTAGAGAAGTTGCTGCTGTAGACACTGGACAGCTGCTGCTCTGCCGATTCATTCCACACGTGCTGCTGGTCCACTGCCTCCTCCTCCATCATCTCTCCGCAGCAGCCGCCGTTCCCAAGCGGGTTCTCTGGTGCTGGTACTATTAGCGCTCCTGAGCCTGCTAGTTCCGCTGCATCCACTTTTTCTGTTGCGGATATTACGGCTTCTGCTCCTGCCCGACCTCGCGCTCCTGCTGCTACTGCTGCATCTATTTGCCTTCCCGCTTCTCCTGCTGTTCGCTGTCCTGCTGCTGCTCCTGCGGGTCCTGCTGCTGCTGTTTGTTCGCTGCCGAAGAGGACAGCGGGAAGAGGCGCCACACAGCTGATCAAAGCAGCACAGAAGACCATCCATACATCCACACGCACCCACTCACACACAGTTTTCCAGGATTCGATCACCACTCTTTCTGTCACTATCTGTTAAACTCATAAATTCAGTATACTGAGAGCAAGATCTATTGTAGAGTGTAACTAATTACATACACATGGAGGTATATAAATATACATGTGTATGTAGACGCTATATATATACATATATATATATATGTGCATATGGAATTGATCTGTACAGATACAAGTACACACGTGTGGACAGTAGTACAGATGAAGGCGCAAGCAAGTGGTAAGCAAGCAAGTATTACTAGTATAGGGTGGTAACGCCAGTAGTACAACAGTAGTAGAAGTCGCATGAAAGCGTTGAGGTTTCAATGATAGTAGAAATAATAGTACTTGTAGTTGTAATAGTGGTACGAATAGTAGTGCTGTACAGAAGAAGCGTGTATAGTAGACGTCGTGGTAACATTGTTTCCAGTAGTAGTAGTAGTAGCAGGATACAGTAGAAGTAGTAGCAGGACGGGTAACAGCAACTATTAGGCACTTTCGTCGTCGTCATAGTAGTCGTCCTAGTAATCTTACACACCAGAACTGGTGCATAACAGAAGTCGTGGGTAGATCGTTTCCACGGGTACACTACTCGTAGTCGTATGTAGTAGGAGTAGCACATAGGAGAAGTACACAGGTAAGCACATTGTCGTAGTCGCAGCAGTAGAAGGAATAGTAATAGCAACACTTTTGTGGAGCCATATAGTCAGTTGTGCGGCTTCATTGATACTGTCTGAATGTAGCTGCTGCTATATGCTACAACACCGTTTCTCCAGCGTCGTGGGGCTGCATGCTCCCGCTCGAGCACCTGTGCCTGACAGCACCTGCTAAAAAGAAGGGAAGCCACTCCACGTGCCTGTCGCTCGACAACGCGAGCGCAGCAGCGCAGGCATCGCCTCGGCTACTACTACTACTACCACCATGACTGTTACCACGACTAATACTCCTACTGATAACACTAGCACTCCTATTTCTCCCTATGTGCACCTTGTATTACATAGTACTAGCACAAGTACGGGTATGACTACTATCACGACGACTGCTTGTTTTACTACTCAGAGTGCTCTTCCTGCGACTTATACTATAGACTACTCTTACTCCAGTATAGCCCAACTACCACTAGTATTACTGTGGAAACGACCCCTGCAGCTGGCGTTTCCTGCGCAGCCGCTGATGACGTTGCCGATGCGGCTGCTGCTGCTGTCGGACGTGCTGTGAGAGAGAGGGAGACAAAAAAAAACCAGCGAAACAGCTGCAGCGTGCGTTTCTTTCCTATCTTGTCGCGTGCACAGCGCTCAGCAGACTTCTCACCCATCTACCGCAGTCGCTGCCGGCGCTGGAAGATTGGGAAGACGCAGCGCCGCCGCTGCTGTACCAAGACTCTCACACATTTTTTTCGGTGAAGAAAAAAAAATTACCTGTAGCCCAGTAGCTCAACGAAATCCGCTAGGACCGCCAGCTGCTCTCCAACGCGAAGCCACAGATGCTGTTGCATCAGCAGCAACAGCAAAGCCTCATCGCCTGCAGCTGCGCGCACTTCATTTTGCCGCATGAACACGCCCAAATCCTCCTTCTCCTCCACCTTCCACACGACGCCCGCGTCTCCGCTGCGACGTCTGCTGCTGCCCCTGCTGCTGCCTCTGCTACTGTCTCTGCTGCTGCGTCTACTGCTGCATCTACTGCTCCATCTGCTGCTGCGTCTGCTGCTGCCTCTGCTGCTGCCTCTGCTCCCGCCAATGCAAAGTGAGGGATCTGCGGAAGAAGGATTCATCAATATTTCTGTCCCTGCTTCTTTTTCTTCTTCGTCTGCTTCTGTTTCTCGTGCTGCTGTTGGATCTGCAGTGGCTTGCTGTCGTCTTCCAGTTTCACCTGCTATCTTTGCTGCTGCTGATGATGGAGGACTCGGTCTGAAGACTGCGAATTCTTGGGCAGCCGCTGTTGCTGCTGCTGCTCCTGTGTCCGACGATCCCACTGCTGCCGCTGCAGCGTCTGAGACTGCTAATACTGACTGCATGCAGCACATCTGGCTTTCTTCTCTGCTGCTGTTGCTGCTGGACGCCCAGACTCTGTCGCTGCTGCCGTTGCGCGGCCTGCGGCTCCTGCTGCTGCTTCTTCTGCGTGTGCTGCTGTCTCTGCCCGCGCTCGCATTGCTGCTGCTGTAGCAGTAACAGCAGGTGCCCCGGCGGCTGCAGTGTGGGGGGGTAGTGGCCTTGAGAAATGCGGTGCTGTAGAGGTGTACGTACACCGCAACATGCACGCGGAACAGCGCGCGCAGCTGCTGTACGTATGCTGCCCCTAGAAGTCTGCGCAGTTCCACACACGCGTGTAAAAAAGAGAGACACGAAAAGCGACAAAACGCAGGAACCATTCTGCAGGGAAAAACTCTTCTGCGAATCTGCTGGTGTCGCGCATGCACAGAGAGTCAGACAAATACATGCGCGCTCTTCCTATGTCTTGCTCGAAGAAAGGACAGCATGACTCCATGTATATACGCATTCACACGTATTGAGACAGAAAGAGAGAGGACCAGGGAGAGGGACAGACACAGAGACACAGGGAAAGACATGGAGGCAGAGAGAGACCGAGGAAAGTTGTGCTTGTGTGTATATATATTGGTGCATGTGTGTTTATATGTGTGTGACTGCGGAGCAGAAAACGGTAACAATAGATTTGTCTGTCTCACACCTGCGTCTCTCTGTCAAAAAACACTTGTATTCATAGACGCAGATATCAGGTGCCTCGCTCTGTACAGCCCTTCATAGATCCAGTCCACACGTATATATGTATGTGCGTATACGTCTCTGTCTCCGTCTCCGTCTCTGTCTGTCCTCTAGTATCTACGCATAGGTATACATATGGCAGCGAGTTACACATATACCTCCTATCAGACTCACAGACATATATATATATATATATATAGAGAGAGAGAGAGAGAAGAGAGAGAGAGAGACACGTAGGCGCAGTATATATATATATATATAT